>BGPR01000222.1:880716-946592 GCA_013235015.1 Araneus ventricosus
CTCTTTATAATAACAACTTTGTATCAGAACATTTGATAGCTACAATTTATTATGAGCTAAATGCCTAAATAAGGGAAAAAAAATTCAATTCTGACTAAAGAAGAAAAAAAAATTCAATTAGGCGAATTATCACCTTATGAACGAACAACTTTTATATTAAAAGCTTTGTATATTAAATTGCTTAGAAAGCGATATGCAGTCTACCTCAACAATTTTTCATTTCTCCATTACTTGTTAGATTAGAAGATAGAAATAATTTTGGGGAAATCACATAATCATAACGAACAACTTTATATTAAAGTTTGGTTAGTATATTGATTAGATTTTAACCGGCGAGGCACATGTTGTAAGGTCGGTGAAAATATCGACCGAGTTTGTAGACGGTCTAACCAGCTTAAGGGGGGGTGGTGGAAATGGGGGGGACTGAAAATTTCATTTTTCCATAATTCCTTTACGATTGAAGATAGAATGAAAACTCAAAATAGGCGAATTATTGTCTCTTTATAATAAACAACTTTTGTATCGAAACATTTGATAGCTACAATTTTATAGAAGTTATGAGCTAAAATGCCTAAATATAGGAAAAAAAAATTCAATTCTACGACTAAAGAAAGAGAAAAAAAAAATTCAATTAGGCGAATTATCACCTTATCAGAACGAACAACTTTTATATTAAAAGCTTTTGTCAGCTAAAATTGCTTAGAAGTTATGAACTGAAAAGCGATATTCAATTCCCCAATTTTTCATTTCTCCATTACTCTGTTACGATTGAAGATAGAAATAATTTTTAGGGGAATTATCACATAATCATAACGAACAACTTTCATATTAAAAGTTTTTGACAGTTACAATTACTTACAAGTTATGAGCTGAAAAGCGATGTTCAATCCCCTCTCCCAATTTATCTTTTCCCCATAGCTCCGTTACGATTGAAGATAGAAAGAAAATTTCAATTAGGGGAATTATCACCTTATCATAACAAACTACTTTTATACTGAAAGTTTTTTGACAGCAAGAATTACTTAGAAGTTATGAGTTCCCATCAGGCTCATTCACTCTTTGCTCCGGATTAAAATGTTTTCATGTTTAATATTTTTAAGGTAAAAATTACTATTGTATAAATAATATAATACACAAATTCCTTTTCTGATCTGAAACGTTTTTCATTAAAATGAGAATATCAATTGAAACAGAGGATTTTTAAAACAGCCGTTTTCTCCATACATTATTATTTGTTATATAGGTACTTCAAATTTTGTTAACAATTCCTAAAGAAAAAGAAAGGTTTTAATGAATATTTCGAAACAAATAAATTAACTAGTTAATTATTCATTAATTTAAAGCATGAAAATATATCAATAGTTGGTCCCGATATAAATTGTTAATCGTCTACAGTTAAAATTTTCTTTTAGCATTCTTCCTTCTGGAAAAGTTTTTCGTATTATTGTTTTTCTTCAACAAGAATATTGTTACGAATTCAGTTTAAAATTAATTTTGAAAAATTATTGAAATGAGAGAAACAAATTTATGGAAATGAAAGATATCGCGGAAAAAAAGCCTTGCTTAATTTTTAATTAAGTGAAATTTTAAGCAACTTTTAGGCTTTGAAAATTTGAAGGTGACCTTTCTCTTTTCTTAAATTTGCAAGGTTTGATTGAAATCAGTCCAATGGTTTAGTAAAAGATATGGAACATACATACAGAGATAATTATTGGATAATTATAAGATAAAGATTGCTGGCAAATAGTATGAGCCATAAAAAAGGTTTTAGTGAAGATTTTGTAACAATTAATTATTTAACTTTAATTAAGTAAATAGTTAATTTTAATAAATCAAACAGTTAATTTGATAATTAGTTAATTTGACAGATTACTTTAATTTGATATTTAACTAAACATGGCGGGACCATGATTTGTTTGAAAATCAATATAAAATAGCCAAAAACGATAGATATTTAAATAAGAGTTCCCTTTATCCTTTTTGATATTGAAAAATATCTCCTTAACTTTAAAATTGTTTTGGGATTTTCTGCCTGAGTAATTGGTTTTAACCGTCGATGGAGATTTAAATTTACTTTTCAAATTGGCTGCATTCATATCCTATGCTTTAAATACACGTATTAAATTTGCCACTCACAATGTTTAATAATGTTTATTCTCTTATATGTTAAGAATTTAGTGACTATTATCTCTGTAACCAGGGAGTTCTCTAAATGAGCCCTTTTTAGTAGTATTTAAGTGTTTCACATCATGTGATTTTACCATATGACAAAGTAATGTTCGCACAATTATATTGTAACCTAGATTAAATAAATTAATTTTTAAATCTAGAGTCTTTTTTCATTCGTGTCAAGAGTCAATTTCTTGTTACTGTTTCAGATAGGCTGGCTTAATGTTATCTAGGAGATATTTGCACTGCTGAGAAGTTTATTTCTTTATGACTCCTACCTGTTGAATGATTATGTGTTGAGATATAAAAGAAATTGGCCAATGTATTGACTGATAAATCTATCAGAACTTTTTGGAATGAAAAATGGAATGATAAAACCTTGACATAGTAAAAAATTAAATGTCATGAAAACAGAATCACAGAGTAAATATTGCAATGTGTGGAAACAATAAAGTCATTGGCTATGTCTGTATTGATCAATATGTAGTATTTCATTACTTTTGTAACATTAACGTAAAGGAACTTCAAGCTTGCCGAAAAGGGATTTTTTTGGTTACTTCCAGCTAATGTTTACTTTAAAGAGACGAGAAATCGAATCGAACATAACGGATATTAGTGAACGGGTTTATCAAATACAGCTAGGGGAGAGTGGGGTAAAACCGGGTACCTTGATTCTGACGCTACTTAGTTCTTCTTCCTAGCGGACAGATTCTGAATTACACCCCACTAGTCAAGAAGAAGGAACAGTCATAGTGGCCGTGTTGATGCTGTTGAATTCACTGAGGCTGTCAAGGTATATTTGTTTTTAGACGTCAACTCTCCAATATTCTTTTGTTTTTAAACTATCCTTATTTAATAATCATTACAGTTATAAAAACTATATTTAGTCCAACTTATTATACGTTTACTAAGGATTTATATCCTATCAAACAATAAAAATTTAGTTCAATAGTTGTGCGGTTCTATTTCGTTTCTAACAACCTCTGCACTCGGGGTAAAACTGGGTACCGCAAGTGGCGCAAGACCGGGCCAGACGGTACTGATGATTCTTCCGATGAAGACAATAAAAACACATCAGACGTTGATTGTTTATATTTTAATGACGCATTTTCTAATTTAAATAAACGAAAAGTGTGGATCCAATGTAGAAACTGTCTTAGCTGGGTCCACGAAAGCTGCAGTGTCGCGGAGGAAGAAGACAATTGCTTAACATTTGAATTTTGTAACTAATATTCTTAAATTGTCATATAAAATGAAAATGCATTTACACCATACATTTCCACTGAAAATCTGGTTTTCCTAATTTCTCCTAAAGTTAACATGTGTATCCGGTTTTACTTTTTTTTATAAAAATATTACTGACAAAAAAGTAGTAAAACTATGTATGATATACTGTACTCCAATAAATAATGAACATTTTAATAAAATTTGACAAGCTCTATGCCGAGTAGCTTAGCTCCAACATGGCTCCGAGTCTTAGCTACCCCTCTTTCCCCTATATCTTTATTGAGATGTTGCTCGGCAAAATAAAAACTCTTACCTTTACAGTCAGAGAGAGACCTCGATCTCTTTTCATATGTCGTGTATCCCAGTGGACAAGGAAGGCAGGAGAAAGCGTTTGTCTTATCTTGGTAACTTGCATGCGGACAATCCATGCAAGACTCCATGATATCATTTTTATAAGTACCAGCAGGACAATCCACTGTAAAAAAATGGCTTATGAACTGTCAATTTAAACAAAATGCACTTGGTGGTATAAAAAAATAAATTTTATTTTCAGAAAATGAACTTCATTTATTTTGAATAAACATTTAATGTGGGCTCCATTTAAAAAAAAAAAACTTTTCGGCTAACATACTAAAATTACAATCATAATTTTATAGAAAAAAGATATTAGGATCTTCATGAACTTTCATTAGATATCTAGCGTAATCATAGAATTTGTTGCTAGGGTTATTTTTGAAGCTTTACCGTATATTTCCATGCATAAGCCGAGAATTTTCGGAACATTTTCCAAAGCTAAACTATAGGGATCGGCTTATATACTGATCCGTTAATCTAGAAAAAAAAAGAAAGAAAGAAAAAATGTAAGTATTTTTCCATTAGCCGAGGCGAGTTTTTCCTCCATAGCAGGAAAAATAGGTCAAATTTCGGCATGTTCGCTAATTCGAGACGTTTTTTTCTCCACTCTAGAACTTGCTTTTCATTTATGTTGAATTGCCATACTGTCGCCGGAATTTTCGGCAAACGCGATCACTTGCAGCTTAAAATTTGCTGTATAAAGTGGGACATTCGCGACCACGTCTGCTACTCCATTTGGGGCACACTGTACCAAAAGCCTTCGTCAATGGCAAAATCCAATGAGAATTGCCGCGGTGTAGTCGAAATGTTTGTATTTTCAACCAGTTCGATATTCATTCATCGCGCTGGGCCATAAAACTGAAATGCGATCGTGGAGGGGGAGCGACCCTCTTTCACAAAAGCGAAAACCACAAAATGGGGGAGTGGGAGTCATTCTGGGGAAATCAGGGCGGGGGAACCCGCTTTCAAATCGGGGGGGGGGGGGGGATGAGCTTACGGGACAAGACACCAAATGATTGGGGAAAATGTACTAATTTCAGAGACGGTTACCAGAGTTAAAACAATCCTCGTTGGTGCCTGCTCCTTGGCAACATTTTCGCTTAAAAATGAGAGGATTTTATTATTTATTTATTATTATTTTTCCATTTCGGCTTATATCCGGGTTTTGAAATTTGGGCTTATACACTGATCAGCTTATATTCGGAAATATACGATAATTAAAATGTATGCTTACAAAAGGTTGTACGAGAGAAACTGCATTGTGAAGTGGTTACTATGATTTCTGGCGTCATAATCAATCTATTTATTTGCTTAGCTTTTTTTATTCACTTCACAACAAGAAAGAATCTTAGTGATATATAAAATTTTAAACAAACTGCTGTTCTTTAATGTATTCTATTGGAATCGGCAGGCATTTAGAGCTTCAGTCTTATTCTCAAGAATTTTAGAGGTCAAAATTAAGGGTTAAAATCAGGGAGTCCTTTGTTGTACACCCTGTACATTCTCGCTAATCAAATGTAAATATTGCAGCGAAGTAGTCACGAGATAGGTTTCGAATTCATTGCAATCAGCTGAATTTAAGTTGTGCAACATCACAACTACTAGAATCACAATTAAATAAATTTTTTTTTGACAGAATCGTGCTATATATTATCAGTTTTACAACACTGTTATTATCACAATCATAATGAACCCCATTCTTATCATCAACATTATAGAAAGCTGTTGATTGTTAAAAGACATGAACTAATTCAATATGGGTAGCACTTAGAAAATTTCTTTAATAGAACGGATTTATAAATACTAAACACGAGCATGTATTCCCTTTTAAAATTTACTAAGCATGTTACTCCACACTGAAATTTACATGACAAGAAGTTAGTTAATCGTAAGAAACTGTAATAGCATTGATTCCTAACTTTATCAAACCTAAACTAGCCTAGCTTCCAAAATGCAGAAACTCGTCCAGGGCAAAATCGCAGAAAGCTGACGTTATTATCAGTTTAGAACTCTGAGATTAGATACTATGTATGATTCTTAGCTTTCGACGTTTCGCGAAAAAAACAACACGCTTATTTTTAAAATCCGACCCAACTAAAAAGTCATGATTCAGTACAGTGATAGTCTTCACCGGTCGTAAAATGCATGTGGTCTTGCCAAATAATTTTCACTGTATTTTGGCGATTGAAGATGATTTCCGTTGTTGTTGTTGAGTCCTGTAGAAGTAATAATTTTTCCTTTGTCATCGAACAAGGGGACCACACACAGCTTTTCGTTCCCTTTCTCATGCATAGGCAGTTAATACTCTAGTGAACGAATTTGGAGATAAGAAGCAAGAATGCCACAATAGGCATTATTTTCCAAACTTGAAAACAAAACCAAAACTTAAAACCAATTGTCCCAAACTTCAAAATAAAAAGAATGTTTTATAGAGAGATATGCAGATATTTAGATGTGAATCAATTTATTGATTCTGTGCTATTTGGTGGGTTCAGATTTAAAGTCCATGATATTCATTTCTGAGAAAACAGATCTCACAGTTGATTAGCTGCAATTAAATGAACAGGAGACATCTAATTGCCGCTTATTGGATACAAATTGCACTATGGACTTGAAGCACTATTACACAGAAAATATACCATTTCGACACTACCATGGCAATGCTAGTGCAAAATGAGTAAAATAAAAGATTTGATTCATTTTAACTTTGAACCCTCTGTTTCATAGTATTTAAAAAACACTCTGCTGTTACTATTTTTTGAAAAGAAAAGTGCATTTATAATACTTACCACAAGAGTTGTCTTTTTTAATTTGACCCAGAGAACAAATCATATCAATTTGGAGGCTTACTTCTGGAGCTTCTATAGAATCCACATTATACACTTCTTTCACATTTTGAGTTGCTATTGATTCGATTTCTTTTAATAAAGGTTGAGACAGATTCATATTAGCTTCGCTTAGATCCAAAACCTACATAATTGATATAATTAAGAGAAAAAGGGATATATTAAGACAAAGATTAACAAAAAAACAAATCACTGCTACTCCAGTATACAGTGTCTCCACTCGAAACGTACCCCAATAGCTAATTTCTGAACTGTTAGAGATAGGTATATATCCAGTTGGGAAAAGGCTTTAAATGATGTAAAGAATTATGTTTTTTGATTTTGAGTACACAGAACAGAATGCCGTCTCTTATACCCGTACTCGTGACCACACTGCACTTTGGAGTACACAAATGTACTGCTGAAAAAATTACGAGGTCAAAATACTTATGCAGTCCCCTGGTTCTGATGGTCATATTTAGTAAAATATTCTTGGTACACCAACATTCTAAACAAAACAAGAGGGAGTGGTCTCCCCTAAACTTTCTCGTATATTCCCTAACACATGTGGAGAAAAAATAGGTGAAACGGCAGTAAAACGCACCAAGCGTCCCTAACATAGGCGGAGGGAAAATAAGTCGAACGGCATACTCGCGAGTTTCCCTCGCGCATCAAGGCGAAAGTAAAATGAAGAAGCCGGCGCCATTACGCAATATGGCCTTGCTTCATTCTAAGATAAAAACTAATCGAATATGCAATTTGAACGCCCTTTTTTTCAGCCGATTGAAACGAAAATTGGTAACAGATCTACAATTATAGTTAAAAGACCACATACTAAATTTCATTTACCTAAGTCGTTGCGCTTAGGAGTTATCGTTCTCTGAAGCATCGATTATACAGTCAATGTCTTGACGGATTTGGTCGAAAATGTGATACGGACATACATTCTTGATGATAAATCTGTGTACCAAATTTTATCCATCTAGCTATTTAAGTTTTAGAGTTATCGTGTTTATATGAACACGGACAGATAGACTTCCCTTGAACGGATTTTGTCCAAAATTTGATAGAAACCTATAAATTATGTGTAAAGATCACATACCAAAGTTCAACCCTCTAGCTCTAACCTTTTTCGAGTTATCGTGTTCAAAGACAGACAGTCTGAGTTCGAATTTTTTTGATGATTAAAATATTTTCTCTTTGTATACTTCGTATACGAGAATGTAAAAAGTTAAGACTCTTCTGCGACTAAAGCTAACAGAGTTATGAAGCTATCGCTGTCTTACGCAATTTTAAGCCATTTCAATGGCCGTTTTGAGGAAGATCCTCCAATCAGCGCACAGCGATTGCTCAACGGGGTCACTGATTATTTTAAAATTACGAAATTCAAAGCTCCAAATCTTGGTCAGTTAGTTTTACCCCAGAAAAGGGAACTTTTATTTGCTTAAAATGTTAGTGTGCCAAGAATGTTTCACTAAATATGATTAATAGGATCGGGGCAATGTATAAATATTTAAACTTCGTAATTCTTTCAGCAGTACATTTATGTACTCAAAAAGCATAAAATATAATACTTTAAGTCATGTAAAACATTTTTCCAAATGGAAGTACATACCTATATCTAACGGTTTAGAAATTAACTAAATGAGTCACGTTTAAAATGAATAACTTTTATAAACAAATTATTAATTATCTCTGTAATTTATCTACAATTACCTCTGATGTAAGTCCATTCAGATCTTCATCTTCACCGGGATACATAGCTACATTCAATTGTACTACCAAAACTTCATCTTGAGTATTCACACTTCTTTTGAACTTCCGATGTGGGTTATTTCCGCATGATATTTGTACATTTCCAGGCTGGCAACCTCTACTTGCTGGACAAATGATGCCTCCAACTGGTCCAAAGGAATTCTATGTAAGATACGTTTATTACTTAACAATGGAGTAAGAAGAACTATTGCATATCAGATATGAGACTCTTTTTTTTTTCAAACTGCGTTACAACATTAACAAAGAAATGATGAAGCGTTTACATTGTATAGAAATGTTAGTAGCTAAGTAATCATGAAAAAACCTGCCTTTCGACATGAAACTACACGCAAAAATTCCTAGTGTTCCTTCTACAAACTTCAAGCTATTTGCTGTCACACTAAAGAAGATACGCCCTTCGACTGTCACTTTGAAAGAAGCGGATGTTTTGTTTTTCACAGGACACGGACCTTTTCCTTTATATCTGCACAGATTTCATCTAGCCAACTCTCTACTGTGTAAGTGTGGAGAAATTGGAACTCCTATTCAATATGCTACATCTTGTCTGCTAACAACATCCTGGCACATGAAACTACCAAAGCCCAGCTTAGAACAGGAATGGTACAGGAGAGTTGCGTCAAATCATCTGTCTCGCGGCAGAATTCGAGGGATTATGAATCACATTCATAATTACCAGATCCTTTTTAAGCCAGACATCTAGCGACCCAGTTGAGCCTCCAATACATCAACTTTTAAATCAAGGGGCCAATCATTTTTTTTCATTAGTAAACCTTTCTCAGCGACATCAACCTTTTTGTCAGCAAGCCATCCAGTGAAAACATATGAAAAAGTCTGATTGTGTCTTCAGCTTTTGTACCTTCTTTGGACAAACCCGTCTGTGTTTTTGTGCGTTTTGTTAATAGGTAATTGTCTCATACAGTCAAGCAACTGTCAGACAGTAACAAGAGAGACAAACTCCTAATGAGCAACCCTAGGGAAATCTGAGAAAAATAAAAACTGCTTGAATACAAATTCCCTAAACATCCTTAGATTCGTACGCCACTGAAATTTTCAGCGTGCATATGGTATAAGCACGGAAAAACGTGGATTTTTAGGAACAAGTGTTATCAACTGCCCTTATACCAACAGTACAAACAATTTGTCAAAATTAATAATATTATTATTTTATTATTTCTTTGTTCATTTTTAAAAATTCAGAACAGTTTTTTCTGATATTTGTGTTTAACTGTGTATATTTTCCAAACTTTTTTGTGTGTTTCCTACATGTTTTATATATAACCAAGTTCTGGTGTTTAAATGGGTCTTTTTTTGTCATTTCTGTCTGTAAATGTCAAACTCTTAAGAGTGTGTTGCCCAGACAAGGCATATATTTGTTCTGATTCAGTAATTTCTCCAGTTTAAGTTTTGAGTTTTTCTTAAGTTTAAACCATGGGGGATGGGAGAATTTAAAGTTGTTCGGGGTATGGCATTCGCGTCGGTTCCCAGGGCCCTGTGGTGGAATTTCTCGTACTCATCCACCCTGCACCCACCCAATTGGTTAGATAACCCTTGAGGTTATAGGTACCAGGGGTGTGAGGTGGCGTCATGCCATGTCACTTTGAATGCTGTGCTGTACTCACGCTCTTTCCCATTGTTTGTTCGAGATCGTGAAGAAATATCAAACATGCATCCTGACATTATATTCAGAGTTTCTAGGAGGTAAATGCACCAGTAATAGAACCTCATCTGCGTTTCTGTCATATCTGAGGACCAGTTCCACGAGCAGATTAAAAAGAGAATTAAAGGCTTAAGGAGGAGATATAGGAATTCTAGAAAATGAAGGTGCTCTTCTAAAATGAACGGTATCGGGCCCTGATATTTTCAGGACTGTAAAAGAGTTTGAAGAAGCTTCCTTCATTGGATCGGCAGAAGACCCACAAAGTTCACGAGCATTTTCAGGTTCACAGGTTTAAAAATCATGTAAATCAAATGTTAAGTGTCATAATGAGGAAAGAAATCCCTTTGAAGGGAGTCAGTTAATTTCCATTGGAATTAGAAAACTTGTAATTTCGAAAGAATAGGAGGCTACAGCACTCGGAGCTTACTTGAATTGTTTCTAGCAACCATAAGAGTATTTTGCACTCAGCCTATCAGAAGTGAACATGATATCATTAGAAGAAATAATGTTCATTTCGTTGATGCTTCAGTAAAAAGTCTGGAAAGCCAAGAAAGGTTGAGAAAGACTAGCAATATAGCTGATATGGCCAACTGTTTAGAAAAATACTACTGGTAAGTTGCTACTGTCAAATCTCTAGATGATTCGTTAATGCTTACCTGTCAATAGGTTTGTTGTTCTAAAACACAACATTCACAATTAAATATTGTCAATGACTTTCAACTTTTTTTTTGACAAGAAAAATACAGCCATTGAGCAAATACCACGAATAAACTTTTTCAGCAAGTGAAGTTAACTACACAGCAAACATTAATCTGTATACTCTGTCAAGAAAAAGATTTTGAATTTCCATTATCGGAAACACGGAAATGAAAGAAATCTGATGATTTTTACATCCCTGTATGGGCGACAATCCCAGATGTATACAAAAGTTATGAAAAACTGGTATCATGTGTATGCAAAGCACAGTGTTCAAGATACAAATCCATCAAAAACGAACTGCAGTGTACTCAGATATCCTCTGAGAGCCATTGTTTCCGCACTGATATTTAAGAAAGAACATAGATTTGTTCTGATAAGAGTTAATAAAGAGGGTTTCTTTTGTACAGTTTGTAGTTGTTTTCGTTGATTGTATTTGTTTCGTACAGTTTTCTCTACTAGGCTGAAAATATTTATGGCTTTTTTTCAGTTGTGGGCCGTGGTGGCCTAGTAGTCTCAGTTTCGGTGCCGGATTGCTCGAAAATACACGATTACACTCAAGAATTCCCATGCATTTTATAGATATGGTGCATGTTAAATCGGACATCGTGGGCTAAACGTCTCTCTGCTGGTGTGGTGTGAAAGTTTGGAGAGTGGGTCCCTGGTCAGTGTCGTCTTCTTCATCTGACCACGGTTCAAAATTACGAGGTCCGTCCAAAAATAGCCCTCGTATTGATTCAAAACGTGACATTAATATAACTATGCTAAGCTATCTTTTCTGTTCTTACTTCTTGTGAAATATATTAAGAGTTCCATTCTTTAAATTTACAGAAAATACAGTCTAAATATTTCTAAAAGAAGTTTCTTTTAATTATAGGTATGTTTAATGATATTTCTGATAGGAAAATTTATTTGCACCTCCTGAAATATAGAAGTATTGATATCGAACATAACAACATAGCAGAAAGGTAATTTACCTATATTTAGTGCACATATCTGTCACCACATTTAACAATGACTGATAAATTAAGCCTTTTAAGCTTGTTAACAATATAGCAGATATTAAGAACCCCACATATTTAAAAAAATGGTAAAAAAAGTCAAATAAACATAAAAAAGTTCGGCAATTTAGCGTATGAAGTTCCCTATAAGCCGCGTATGATGACGTCATATCAACTAAACAAGGCCTCTAAAACTTGGGGTCTCGGCTGATTTTAAGTCATAAAATGATATAGAGTCAGTATCCCAAAGTTCACAATTTCTGCCAGAAGTGAAATATTGGTTATAAATCATATTAAGTAACTTTCGGTAAAAAAGCAGAAAAACGGTATCCCTTCTTTCACTTTAGAGAGAAAGTATGTATGATTGTGAGTTGTATGCTTTGAAAAGATGAAATGAAACATCAGTGAGAAAGTATAAAGTAAGTGTATCAACATCATAATCAAAAGTATTTTGCAAAAGAAATGCAAACAATGATGCAGCGCAAATTTTCCGACACAAAGTACACTAACCTTCAGAGTATCCACAAATTTTTCTTTCAGTTTTTTCGCTATTTCTTCGTTACAGACATCCACTTTGTAATTAAATTGAATTGTTTCGTTGACAGCATTTCGCTTGTGAATTTCTATAAAAAAAGAAGAACATTTAACTGATATGCAGAACTGTCATGGTTTCAAAACATAAGACGTGCTCCCCCAGAGATTTTTTTTACAGTCTACCTAATCCTTCAAATTTCATAGCTTTATAAAACAAATATTTTGAAATTATTGAATTTTTACTTGGGAAGAATTTACCTGCATTTTCTTTATTTTTCCAAATTGTCTTTCACTGTAGAAAAGGATTTTTTTGAAACTGTTTTACGTTATGGAATTTTGTGACAAATGCACGAGCTCCACAGCAATGAAAAGTGCACGTCCCCAGCATAGAGACCAGCGCCACCGTGTGACCAGTTAGTCTTAAAGGAGCCAATAAACATGCTTCTAAACCTTGGAGACCAAAACTTTGTTAAAGACTAACTGATAATCTAAATATGTGATTCTCTTTAAGTGTTCTGTACTTGTGTTATATCAATGCCTAATATTAATGCAATAAAGTTAATCATTTTAAAAGATCTGCTGATGTCATAGTTTCATGAAATTTGATTTAAAGGTTTCATTCCATTTTATTTATTAATGACAATTTTAATAAAAATTGAAAACCCAAAGAATCTACTTTTAGGATGTATAGAATGGTGCTCTGTACTGATTCGAACAATCAAATACATTCTTACGAGTTTACTGATAACTAGAACCTAATCGCTTTGAATCCACTCATTTTTTGCTTAATCGTTTTTGAATCGTCTATTTTTTGATGGGTAAAATAAAAATGGACGTTAGACTATTTTGTAGACTTCTGGCAACAATAAACTTACTTGAACAATCTGGGATCGGAAAATTGAAATTCGAATTGCGGTTTAGGAAAGGAACCCATTTGCTTCCAGTTCGACCAACCCTTTTACATTCAAAGGCATTTGGAACTTCCTTGTTTGTGGCGAAACGGTAACCTTCAGCACAGTGGATGCTGCATAAGCGTCCATCTTCCCACGTGTCGCAAGTCACGAAACCATTGGCCGGAGCCCGGAGCGGCTTACATGGATGGCCTGATTGAATAAAAGAAAAAAAAAGGGAATTCATTATAGTTGAAATGCAAAAACAGTTATAAAAATGTACTGAAATAACTATGATCAACTGAACAGCGGTAAATGAAATCCTGTGATTCAACAGTAGAGTCTTAGCCTCGAGAGGCGTGGAAGAATGGCTGTCATTTCAGCTGTCCATGGTTCTTAACTATGATGCCTGAGTGGGGTTCATGCAACCAATTCACTGGCGTAGCGAGGGTTATTGGCGCACGGGCCATGGTATTATTTCTCCGCATAATATTTAGCTGTGACATTAAAAGCACTAATGTTTTGTCACCATAGCCCCTTTGCTCGAACCTCTTGTTTGAACGTATCAAACCTATACTCTGAAATTTAGTCATCCATAGATGTTGCAATTCGGTACAAGAATGATGAGTTATCCATAAAGATCTCAAGTGCTCACAGTGGAATCAACAAGTTTCCAAAACAGAAAGTGTCATCTAATTAGATAGTAGAGAAAACACATTTATGTGGTTAATTACGAGCTCTATCTCTAATAGACTCAAAACGGGACTTCAATCTCACAAAACAAACAAATAGAATCAAATGAATATGAAATCTTTCGCAAGAGCGATCTTAAAATTTTATAGTGAGTTTATTATTCTTATTATCCCGTAATTTTACATTTGTATGTATAACAATGATTTAAAAAGACGCTGAATTGTAAGTATGTTGCAACAATTTTAATCTTTTAAATCTTTGTATATTCCAAATACTGAAACAAAAAAATTAAAATATTCTATTTATTATAGTAAAATTAATGAAACAATGCACGATAAGTTGAAAATGCAAAGACATACGTTTTATTTTCACCGTAAATTTACAGGTAGCTGTGTTTCCGGAGGGATCCGTTACATTGTAATAAACTGGACTGGGATCTCCCCAAGAAAATTCGTCACCAGTTCTGTGATTTTTGATAGTTGGTTTTAGCTGTCTGGAATTATCCTGAAAAAGAGAAGCCAGTTAGTACTATCCATGTCTAGCAACTTTTTTTGCATATCTATCTATGTTTCATTTACAAAAAAATATCTGTTTAGGCACAATACTCTGCTTATGAAAAGACATGCATAAACTTCAATTACAGAAGTAGGGAAGGTTCTTGTCAATGTTGCATGCATTTTAATCGAACTTTTCAAAAACCTCATTCCAGTAACTTACGACCCTTTAAATTTCATTATACTAGCAGTAAGCGCAGGGCGTTGCCCGTGGCATAATGACTTTAAAAAAAGTCCAGAATGATATAAAATAAAGTTTTAAAAACGATTTTATTTCTGCTTTTTCCAGTACAGCCTGTCCTTGTTTCGACGATGCCATGTCTTGTTTCTATTGTTCAAAGTGTAGCACTTGAGTACTTCACTGTGCAATATTGTACGCGCAAACTCATCTTGGGTGCAAAGTCTGAAGAAAGATATGAGTGTTGCTTCCTCAGGTGCTTCGGCACTTTAAGCAGCATTTTCTGTCGTGAAGTAGACTCTCTGACCATTTTCAAGGTGGACTCTTAGAGGAATCAAGGTTGGGGTGTTGCTCGTGAATCGGGAAGTCATTAAAACGATAATTGTTTCCTCTATCTAATGGTGCCTTGATTGGCTTTCTGCGATCGTTATTTCTCATAGATAGGCCAAAATCGTGCGAAAAATCACCCAAAACGACACAAAACATTAAATAAAAAATTTTCTAGTTTAAATTTTGAGCTTCGAGGTGCATTGAGTCACCATTACCTGCGCGCCAAATCTCAAGGCTGTAAGTGCAATATTTTTAGTTTAAACATCGCATACACACAAACATTGCCTTTTATAAGTATAGATTAATATACGTAATATCTCAGAGAGCTTGGTTTACATATTCCACAAAATTTTGGTCAAATAAAATATGAAAGCAAAATGTATTAGGATATGAACTCAGCTTTCATCAATGAAAGAGAAAAACGCAATTAAATATTTGTTTAAACAACGAAAACGGTTTGAATTGCGTTGCAACAATGAAAAGTATTGCTGTTAATTATACCAAAAAATATTTTTTAAAATTTATTGAAGTTAGAGAAAATAATATACGGCACCTTTTTTGTTTAAAAAAGACTTTTAGTCGTTTAAAATAAACTCCATCAGAACACGATTATTAGAAAAAATGCAATGAAGAAATGTGTGCGAAAAATCACCCAAAATACCAAAAAATATTAAATAAAAAGTTTTCTAGATTGAATTTTAAAATTCTGGCTTCGAGGTGCATGGAGTCACAATCAGATTACCTGTGCGCCAAATTTCAGGGCTGCAAGTGCTATATTTTAAGCCTAAACATCACACACGCACAGTCTTTTATATATAGAGAGAAAGGAGATTAATAAATGTAATGTCTCAGAGAGCTTGGTTTACAGATTCCACAAAAATGTTGGTGAAATAAGATATGAGAGCAAAATGTATTAGGATATTAACTCAGCTTCAAACAATGAAAGAGAAACACGCAATTAAATATTTGTTTAAACAATGAAAACGGTTTAAATTGAGTTGCAACAATGAAAAGTATTGCGGTAAATTATACCAAAAAATATTTTTAAAAATTTATTAAAATTAGAGAAAATATTGTATTTCAACTTTTTCGTTCAAACAAACTTTCAGTCGTTTAAAATAAACTTCATTAAAACGGAAATTGTTTGTTCTTTCTTATGATGTATCTATTTTCTTGATCCGATTATTAGAAAAATTGCAATGGAGAAATGAGTATGAAAAATCACTCAAAAACCACAAAATATTAAATAAAAAAATTTCTAGATTGAATTTTAAAAGTCGGGCTTTGAGGTGCATTGAGGCACCATTAGTGTGCTAAATTTCAGGGCTGAAAGTGCAATATTTTAGGTATAAACATCGCATACAAACATTGCCTTTTATAGAGAGAGAGATTAAGAGACTAAACTGATTACTATTTATTTAATTTATTAATATATGCATATTTGAGGGCACCTAGTAGTAAAAATATATCATTTGGACATAATTTAAGTGATAAAAACAATAACTATATATTACCCAAAAGATTGGTTCCTTCCAGGTAACTGAGATTGCAGATTTCTTATCATGAAATATTTCAATGTTTTCAGGGCATTCTAAAACTTTTGGAGGTTCTTTGTCTAGAAAAAAATAAAAGAAAAACACTATTATTGAATTTATAACAAAAAATGATTGATTCACTGGAATTACTTCACTCTCCAATAGATAGAATCACCTTCGGCCTTCCTAAACTTTCTTTTACTCTTTTTCCAAGCGAATTTTAATTGGTTAAAAATCCTCCTAATTAACTAAGAAATATTTGTTCAGGCAAAAGCATTCTTCACAAAAATTTTCATAGCATGAAAACGTGATATATATATTTTATGATCACAACACTATAACACTCAGGATACTGGTAACCGATTTACCAAATCTGGCTCAAAAATACTTTGGAAGTCATTAAAGAAAAGTTTGGTGAGAATTTTTGTTCAAGCGGCACTGATGGACGGCATATTGTAAAATGAAGAGAAAGCAACATATCGAATACTAAACATCTTCTACAGACCTCTACTGTAAAAGAGAAATGATCCACTGCTAAGGTCATCATCCTCATATCCTTTCAGCGCAACTTCAGAAAGAAATCTTGTGTCACATATTTAAAAGAGAAATTTCGAAGCTAAACGGATAGTCGAATCGACGGGTAAACGGATGCTTCTGCCATTCAGACAACATTTGGACCCACATCACTCTAATATTCCTTCCGATACTTGCGCTAAATCTTTTGATCCAAATACAAAATCATCCTTATCAATAACTGAACATGAGAATTCTACATCCTCATCTGAAGTCTCGTGAAATAAACTTTTCTAATATGCCAGCTACTGTACAAGATTTTTCAAATTTTGAAACCAATAAAAAAGGGAACCCTAAAGAATACTAACACACAAGACTAACTACAAGCAGGGTCGGATTTAGCCTTTGAACCATTCCGTGCAAAAGTAAAAAATTACGCCCTTATGGAACTACAATGTAAACATTCTGAAAAAAAAGCATATTGCCTTTTTAATATTTCTTAGCGAACGTCCAAAAAACAACAGAGTAACTCAGTAATTGACACAATTGCATTTTACATGCAATACACATTTAAAAAAAACAGTTAATAGAAGTATAATTCAGACAAATTTTTAAAGTAGGACTACGTTCTTCTCATTGGGGTCTCAGGAAGGAATTTGATTCACACGCCAAAACGCCACAAAAAACGTTGTATGGGAGATCCTCTATATCTCGGTAGCTACATATGTTAAAAACATAACTAATGTTTTACTTTAGAGATAAAGGGATTAAATTGAAAATTAATAAATTATGTATGTTTGTTTCATATCGTCGACCGACCCTACACAGAATTGTAACATGTCCACGCACGAATGAAGAATTCAAAACAAAAGAATTGATATTGTAATATATTTTATTAAGAAATAAAACAATTGTCATTGTAACCTTAGTTTCATTACATTTCGCCAATTTTCCATACATTAGTATTTCAGAGAAACAAAAGAGAATTGAGAGTAACTTCGAGACACAAAAGAGAATTGAGAGTAACTTCGAGACACAAAAGAGAATTGAGAGTAACTTCGAGAAACAAAAGAGTATCGCGAGTAACAAAGAGAATCAGAGAAGCTTCGAGAAACAAAAGAGAATCGCAAGTAACAAAGAGAAACCTAGAAACTTCGAGAAACAAAAGAGTCACGCGAGTAAAGTAGTCCTACGCCTTTAACATCAGAGGCTGTTTGAAGAAAAACAGCCTCCCGTCATTTTTTTACGAACTTTTAGTTTAGAGAATTCTTTAATTAATTCAGAAACATCTAAATTGTTACTCAGTTCATACTCAATTCCTCATATAGCGAGGTTTGACAATCTTTTTTGAGATGTTGTTCGCAAATAGTTCTTGATTATACTCAGTTTTGAAAAACTACGTTTCCCGAATGCAACACTTATTGGAAGAGTTTGTAAAATTCTTAGAGCAATGCTCAAGTTTGGAGCAAAATTCATTTTTGTTATCAATTTCAAAACTTCCAAAGGTAGTAAATCTTTTTCCAATAAAGAACACACCACTGATATTTCATCACAAAGTTCCAGGCTGTTTATACCTGATGACTCTCCATCTGTTAAAATGGTTTCCAAATCTTTGCAATTGTTCAAAATTACAGAAGAACTAACATATTTTAATTCACATACATATGCTATAAGAAACAGAAGTCATTTGAAAACCAGTTTTTGAGGGTATTTTCTGAAAAAATTCGTTTTTTTTTATGACAGGTAGTAAAGTTTTTACCGCGATTTACAAAAAGACTTTACGGGAGAAAACCGTTTCGTCCGAAAAAATTACCTTATTTTAATTCATTACCGACACGCGTCCAATTATCGTACGGATTTGAAATTCATCTCGTTGTGGAGGGTATTAAATAACGTTTCAGGTGGTATAAAAATTTTCTGTACCTCTTCAACTTCCGAACTTTCAACAATTTTAGTTCGGAACTTCGCTGAAAAAGACGAAAAAATCGATAAAACATTGAGTAACGAAAACTCTGCTTCGAAAATCGAAAAACTCTCCTCGAGCAGTGGTGGATTTTGACAGTATGAGGCGCAAAATTATTTTGAGGCCCCCTTCAAAAAAACTCTATTGATGATACAAATGTGTAACGTAAAATAACTCACTTATGTTTTCAATTCTAGGTCTATGTTTATCTTCGTTATTCAATTTGAAGCTAATTCTTGTATTGTTGTTTATCTGATTTCTAACATTTATTTTCCCTCATTTTTACAAAGAATATACTTTACTCTTGGGAAAGTTTATATGCTATGTCGTTTTACATAACGTTATATTTAGAGTTGTCATAATTTCCATGTATTGATACGGGAAATTTAAGTGCTAAATAAATGAACATGAAAAAGTGGGTAGGTAATGGTTTATTTTACTCTGATAAAAAAGCAATAAAGCTCAAGCAATCTAATAAAATGAACACGTAGAATAATAAAAAAGATGCGAGGCAATCCTTTTTAGCCCAGTCATATTTTAAAGTTGATTTTACTTTCTTCATTATAATATTTTCTTCTTTCACATAATTATAAATTTGGGCTCAAATCATTTTAAAATTATAATGAGAAATAAAAATTACTTCAGTTGTCTCCACTGACAACCAGTTTCTCTCGTCAGACCATTGAGTTGACATTAGGGAAAAGATTCTCTCCACATTTGCATTGCGGGCTGGTAAATACGTATTTGCATAGCTTTATTAGATCTGATCAATATACTATGTATCTGAAAAAAGCTTCAGTCATTTCTCCTGTATACTCAATTTCATAATTGCTTCGCAGTTTTGGTTGGTATTATTTTTTTCTAAATAATCTTTTAGATTTACGAACTGGTTGAATAGAATCTCAGTGTTGCCAATATCGGTGTTTCTTACATATAAATATGCGATAGTACGTTTTATTTCTTCCAGGCAGAGTTAAGGGAGAAAACGGGACAAATAGTAATATGTAACTGAGTATTGAAATACGGTGACAGTCCCGTATATACAGGACGCATGGCAACCCTAATTATATGTATGTAATAATTTAATTTTTTAACTTACTTTTATTATTTTTAACGATACTTCATTTTTAATTACTTCTACTTCCATCGTAAGAAGCGCACTTCTACTTTCACTTCGAGTCACGAGTCTTTTCAGGGGAATACCCTTTTTCCCGTATATATTCTCTCTGCGCATTATTAACTGCCCTTTTTTGCTCTGTCTTTAACACGGCCGGTGTTGTTCGTCAGTTTCATGGGTTGACGTTTCAATACAATATCATTTAAAATGCTAAAATAACCTGAACACTTTTGCAATGCCTGAACAAAGAAAATCTTACGTTAATCGTCCCTGGACTATTTTTGAAAATGCCTCTACATACACCACAAAATTGAAAATGTTACATGTATATATAAAATAGATAGAGAAATTAAAATAACCTTTGCATCCCTTTATCTTTTTTCATTTTACTCCAAACAGAGATGTTTTTCGTTGGATAATATAAAATATGTAAGTAGCAGTGATTTGTTTCGGTTTTTGCGTCTATCCAGATGGGTTGGACATAACAGTGTCCAAACATTCAAATTTTATATTAGATAGAAACATTTCAAAACTGTTTTGAATAAATATATTTTTCTTTTTTTATGTTTAATAAAGGAAACTTATTCAGTTAAAAAGGAGAAATGAGCTCATAAATCAACAACTTATATTTATGAACTATAATAAATTTTACCATAAACTGAGAACCATTTTATATTTCTTCTAAATTTCGAGCTTGAATGAACAGTGTCAACTCTTTTGTCCTAAAGGACAGAATGACATAATCTAATAAAAATACAGGCAGAAAAAAGAGAGAAATAATAAAATTATCCCCGAATTGTTTTTTTTAAAAAAACAGCACTTTGAGATGAATTAAGATAATTTTTTTTAAAAAATATTTTGTCTACTTTAAGCTCTGCAAAGTAAATCATTAAAATCGTTTTTATCGTTCCTTTTTTCTAAAAAGCTATTTTGTCAAAAAAATGAAAATGTGAATAGTAAAATGAAGCAATGACTTTCATATATTATATAACTAATCAACAGTATAGGTGGGTAACAGAATAATGTGAACACTTTTGAATTTGTACATTTTTTCAAATATTTCCCGAAAGGCTGAAAGGATATTAATAGAACTTCGACCATGTAAAGAAGAGGCTTTAACTCACAGTTTACAGGGAAGATTTGGTCACTATGGCATTTAGGGGACTGACCAGAAATTGATGAAGAAAATTATTTAGGACTCACCCCATTTTACAGAAATCTGATAAAGAGTTGCAACTTTCACCAGTGGTTTCGCTTGATAAGCGCAACATTTACATGCATTGTACATTTACATTTGCAAAAAAAAGCACAAATATTCAGGAAGCTATAAAGGCTTTCTTAAAAAATCCCAATTTGTCTCACAAGTTTTTTGCTTATAACATACAGAGTTTTCAGCCAAATTATTCGAAACTTACAGAATTCATGACAATATGTTAGCAAAGTATTTTAATAAAATTCAAAGTAAATAGTTTGAATATTAGAGGAAATATGAGTAATTGTAGTAAATAATTTTTTACTGCCCATGTGCGAAACGCAGCCTAATTTTTCTTTCATAACTTCAAAGCCAGATATATAGAGTAGTTTATATAAAAATTCCAGTTGAATACCGTTAAGACTCAGGAAAATATCTACATTGCAGCGATATGAATTTTAGTTTCACTCTAAGAGAAGCCAAATGATGAAGGCTTTTCTACAAATGATATTTTTTAAAATTTGAATCTTCGAATAGTTATCGAAGACCTGCAATCTAAGTAATGTATTAAATTTATAAGTATACATGGGTATTCAGGATATTCAACTTTCATAAAATTTAATATTAATGTTAGAATAGATTTAATATCTATAGAAGCTGTTTTGAAGTTACAAATATTAAGACAAACTGAAATAACAAAATATTTAGATGTGGATCACATTCAGGAGAGTTGGTGTTAGTATCTTGCAAATAAAAAAAAATGCAAAATCTTAATTTAGTAAGTAATTTTTTTAAAAAGATGAAAAAAATGACAACTTTTTGGAACAATCTAAATACTGTAATACAAAGTTTGCCAGGACTGTTGAGTCAGACAGCTAACTGCGAAAAAAACTGGAACACACTGAATCTGCAAATGAATTTGAAAACATGAAAACAATCCTAAGAATGACGTCCTGAAATTTAAGCGATACCTGATTTTAATTTAAATTGAATTCGAGTACTCTGTTCTTAAAATTAAATGAAAGCGCTAAATTAAATTACCTTGATAATAATGCAAGAAAAAAAGTATTACGATGCGTCTAGTCCCAAAAGTTGCGGGGCCCCTAAGGAGTTAGTTACCTACTTTGCCCTGCGCAGTTCAACACCTGTGAAATCAATTTAAAGACCATCGCGTCTTGGGTACAATGGACGTATCATCAAAGGGATGTCGTCTTTCGCATATCTCAATTTATATACAGCACATTCCTGTGTGACTATCATTGTAATTGCTCAATAATGCTGCACATTAGTCACACTAGAACTTAAATCCCCCAACGTTTCTTTTGGCTGTTTTCATTCACTCATTTATTTTTTTAAAGCAAAGAGGGAAAAATTTTCAGCGAGGAGAGGATTATACTATAAACAAGTCTGCAATGTCGTAAATTCGCCGTCGGCTTAGCGCTGTGATGTTTCTCGCATAGATTTCGTGGCCCCTCTAAAGTGCAGATGTTTCGGCTCCTGTCACATTCATGCCAAATTTCGTACCGGTCGGTCGGTGCAGCGGTCTCTGCACTGTGCCGCACACGGACAGACAGTTACACACAGACATTGCCTTTTATATATGTAGATTACTGGAGTTGTGTTTTGAAAGTTTTGTGGTCATTAGTACATAAAATTAGATTGTTTCATTGTGTTTTAGAATTTTTTCAGAAAATTTTCTTATTAATTCAGAAACTCAGTTGCGATTTTATTTTCTCATTTTGTTTTGGCAATTTTGCGCCCCTTGATTTTTTACTCCGTGCCGGGGCACGGACTAACGGAGTGTTCGTCCGGCCCTGCTACAAGAAAACTGACCTGACGGACGCAGTCAGGTTTCTGATTCTACTACAAAGCGGAATACTTCGTTCAACGCATACAAAAAGTAACGCCCAAGTTACTTAGATACAAAATTAAGAATAAATCATTCGAAAAGATAAAAACAATTCATTACCTACAACTGTGACGGTGAAGGAACAAGTGTTCGAATTATTAGAGCTATCAATCGCTTCATACACAATTTTTGTGACCCCAATAGGAAAAGCGTGAGGCGATTTTCTTATGAATAAAGGAGACTTTATGAATATGTCGGAAACAAACACATTATCGTCAGCCTTGGCTTCATCCCAGGAGACTCGAGCTGTGGCTTTGTCGGGATCGGTTGGAGTAGTGATGGATTTCGAACAACTGATGGTAGGTGGAGAGATATCTGAAGAACAATAAATTTTCTGCTTATAAAATCAGATATTTCGACAAGAAAAATCCAGAACTACTTTTCAATTATAAATAATAAGATAAAAATGGTTTTAAAAACAAGCGTGCATCAAAAGTAGAAAACAGTATTTTTATCAAAAATCTGGGAGTAAAAAAAAATGTGAGGCACGGTAAACAATGAGATAAAGAAATATCATATTCATTATCATAAAATCAAAATTCATTATTATAAATATTATGGAGTCTTAACATCAATTCTTTTCTCAAATACTCTACCAAGTGGCGCTACTCGTATGAAATCAAAATTTAATTAAATTAATCAATTAACTTATAATTACGATATGAAAATATTAAAGTAGTTTATTGTCATCAAGAACACACAAGTGTACAAAATTTTATAACTCTAACTCGACGAGCAGTATGTAAAAATAGATTACAAAATTCCCATTTTTACAAACATGAAACAAGTCAAGTTAAATAAAAGTGTTTAAAAATGGAACTTTCCCTTGACTATAAAGATTGATTAAAGGCATTTGCAAAAATGTAACAGTTTCAATTGAATAATGTATGTTATAATATGTGTAAAAGAAAAGACTTAATAAATACTTCTCGTCTCTCACTTTCAAATTTTGTTAAATGTTGAAGCACGTATGCCCGTAACAATCTTTAATTTTAGATTCTTGTATCATTCAAATAAGTGTATTTAAAGATGGTGAATATGTCTTGATATGAATTTAAAATCTAGAGATATTAGTTATGTACTAAAACTGTTTTATCTTGTTTTATTCTTTTCTTAAAATATTTTTTAAACTTGCAAATACCTTTATTTCGTGGCTATTTTATAAATAGCACCTATGCTGAAGTCTAAAATTTTTATGGCTAGTTACGTGCAAGAAAAAATTTGTTGCTTACACATTCCCTATTTAAACAGCATCACGCATGCAGTAGTGATAAAAAAAATTGCAGATCAAACTTTAAATATAGTGGTACTGAATAACAACCGGTTGACAAATGCATATTGTAAAATATCTTCATTTGACTAGAAATTCAGATTTCATATTTTAATTTAATAGTTTTAAAAAAAGAAAAAACTCTGATTCATTTCAAGGAATCAGTTACCAAAATATATACAGTGTCAGTGGCGAATCCAGGGGAGGGGCTATCGGGCTGCCGCCCCCCCCCCGAGCTAAACCAAAATTCTTGATTTAATTTAAAATCACTACAACTGTTTGATCTTAATTTCCATTTTAAAAAATAGTAATAAAATCGTGACAACATTGCTTTCTGACTTGACAGGCTCGAAAATTTTCCTACTTCCCACTTGCACTTGGAGCGTTGGCCCCGGTCGAAAACATTTTTTTGGCAGTTATTTCATTGTATTTTTTATTAAATTATCGAAAGTATTGTAGTGTTCTTTATTATTCTTATTGTCAGGAGAGGAAAGCCTGTAAAGTTAAAGTGTTTTGGTTTATATAAGCCATGAGGTTTGACATTCGTCACTATGATACAAAATTTTATGACCTCAGCCTCACCCACCCACCCCGACCCGAATCCTGGATTCGCCACTGTACAGGGTAATCATCCTAAACGTGGTCCAACAGCTCATTTCTAAACCGATAGATATAAGCTTATACTTCCGATTGGAAAAATGCTTTGCATGACCTAAAGAATGAATCTTTATGCTTTGGGAGTATATAAACGTTCTGCTGAAAAAGTTACAAAGTATAACTTTTTATATAATCCCCTGTTTTCTCATTCATATTTAGTAAAATAATCACTAACATTTTAAACAAAAAAAGTTCCACTCTTCTGCAACTACAGCTGAGTTGTAGAGCTTTGAATTTCATAATTTGAAAACATTCAGCTGCCCCGTTGAGCAGTTCATGCTGGCATTTGATTGGAGGATCTTCCTCCAGGCGACCAATGGAAATGGTCTATAACAGCGTCATAACTCGAAAAAGTTCTCGTAGTTACTTCATATTCATCAGTGAATTTAATTTTTATACATTTTTAACATGTATGACAACCAGGAATGGCGCTAGAGTTTGCCCAACGGGGGGGGCGATTTGCCCGACAGGGGGGCACAATCTCCCCGACGGGGGGACGAGTGTAATGAAATTGGTCTCAAATTTTCGCCAGATTATTATTTATCAACCACAGTTGAATACCCCGTACAAAAATTTGCCTGACAGGGGGGCACAACATCCCCGACGGGGCCATGGCCCCCCCGGTCCCCCCTCTGGCGCCACCCCTGATGACAACAGAATCCTCAGTTACACACAGAAAAACATATATTTTGGAGTTATATCAAATTAAAGCATCAACAACTTCTATGTACCAATTTGTATGCAACAGTCTATGGCATCAAATATTTCGGAAGAAATAATAAAAAATAATACATTTTAAAAATCTTTATATAACGCATGCTTATTAATCATAGTGTGTAATATAAAGTATGAAATAGTGATAATAGGAAGATTATTTAAAAAGTTACCTGCGCATGATATTTTTTGACCAATGTTCGACCAAGTTTTATTAAAAAGGCACTCATTGATTCCATCAGCTTTACCGTTCTCTGAAACCAAGCTGTAGCCTTCAGTACAGTAGTATCTATAAATATAAGAAGCAGCATTCTAAATTCATTCTGAAATCAACATTGACACAGTAGCGTTCTAAATAATTTATAAGTATGTATAGATAATGACTTCGAATTTGTAATGATAATAAATTTAATTAAAAAAAAGTTCTAAAGACTCGAAATCAATTTTTTGCAAACTCTCTACCAGGTGGCGCCAACAGTATGGAATCAAAATTTAATTTAATTAAATCAATTAACTGATAATTAAGTTCTGAAAAATATTAGGATAGGCTATTATCATCGAAAACACAAAAGTGCACAAAATTTCAAAACACTAGCACATCAGAAAGTGAGTGAAAATTCGCTTGCAAAATTTCGCCTTTGAAAACATGAAACAAGTCAAGATAAATAAAAGTATGCAAAAAATTACCTTTATCCTGTCTTTTCTATTCTAGAATTGTTTCGGAATGGTTTTCAATTTACATTTCGTCGCTTAACAGTTGGCCGCGGTGGCCTAGTTGTAATTTGTCGGCCTCGGAGCCAGAGGGTTCCAGGCTCGAAACCCGATTCCACTGAAAATCTGTAGTGCACCATCTTACTTTGATACATATAAGTCAGTATCTACCTCCGGACCTCGACTCGATACTCAAAGGTCTCCGGTTCAAAACTACGCACTGCCACTGATCCGTCGTATGTTGGGCTTGCCATACGTTAAATCGTACGTAAGGGGGGTTCAAACGGCCCCCCTGGTGAGGTGCGGAAGTTTGGAGAGGGGGTGCCAGCTCAGGCGTCGTCCTCGTCATCTAACCTTGGTTTAAAATTACGAGGTTTGTCCCAAAATATCCCTCGTGTTGCTTCAAAACAGGGCGTTGATATAACTAACCCAAACGTCGCTTAACAAGCAACACTATCTAGCTTAATTATTTGAAAGAGGAAGAAAAGAACTGAATTTTTCGGAACTAATAATGAGTATTTCGGAATTTTTTCACATTTGATAGAAACACGCGGTCTCATGTTCATGCCATATATTAACTGGTGGTGCTTCTTGTTAAGCGACAATTTGTAATTTGCGAAAAATGTATAAAAATATCTTTCGAACATATCAAGTGCAACTGGAGTATGAAAGAGAAAAACAAAATTTCTTGTACGCTAATTGCCGGATTGTTTTGATTTAATTTGTTAGATCAACGCCGAGTTCGGAAGCTATACATAGGCTACTAGAGGTAGCTATCATAATTTTCACCTGTGATCTGACGGAGGCACACAGTCAAACCTTCCACGTCACCATTTTAGAATAAATTATTACATTATACATATTTATATTGTAAATATTTATAAAATTTTGACAATACATTCTGTTGACTGTTTTCTTTTACAAAGATGGTCTTTATTTGAATGAAAAATTATTCATATGAATCTGATATCAGTTTGAGCAAGAACCTTTATCATTTAGCTTTTCTCAGAGTGTACCGAAATTCACCTCGTTGCATTGCCGATATCTTTATAAATACTAACGGTATTGAACTGGAATTTTTTATATAAGTTGCCCTATATTCTAGCTCTGAAGTTATGAAAGAAAAATTACGCTACGTGTCGCACATGCGCAGTAAAAAATTATTTACTACAAATGCTCATATTTCCTGTTATATTCAAATTTTTTAATTCAATACTTCTTTTACATATTGTCAAGTATTCTGTAAGTTTCGTACTATTTGGTGGAGAACTCTGCATGTTACAAGCAAAACACCTGCGGAAAAATTTGGGATTTTTTAAAGAAAACCTTTATATTTTACCGAATATTTGTGCTGTGTTTACGAAAATGTATGTAAATATTATGCACATAAAACTTTACCATTGATGAAAGTTACATTTCGTTATCAGATTTCTGTGAAATAGAATGTAACAAACTCCATTTTCGCCTTCATCCCTTTCTGGTCAACCCCCTAAATGCCCTTGTGACTGAATCTTCACTGTAAAATGTGTGTTCCGATTATAGTACTGTCTTACCGCCACGAGAAAAACCCTAGACACCAGACATGCCTGTGGCGGTCGTATGGAAGCGGGGTATTCCACTGCATTTTGGGGGTGAAGCAAAGGGCCTTATTTCATTTGGTGTAGATAGAACCGGAGGAAGTCTCTTTTCTCTTTGTACTTCGTTCGAAAACGAATTCCTCGCCTAAAGGAAGTGCGCTTAATTTGCCAAAAGTTGCGATTGATTCTATATCCGTATCCCTCCTTTCTTCGACTCGTCTATTTGAGGCAACCTGCTCAGGGTTTTTCTCCTGGCGGTAGGACAGTATGTCCCACGATTCTCAGCAACTGATAGCGAACCATAGTGTCCATATTAGCTGCAATTTTGCAGCATCTTCAAAATTGTGCATTATTTTTGGACACCAGTGTGATAATCATAAGTTTCTTATAGATAACAATATGAAGAAAACTTTGTTGTATTATTCTGAAGTGAAATGGGATGACTTGAAAGAAATCTTTCTAAGAGATTTTTCTTTCTCGTAGAATGGCGGCAAAATTTTTTTTAAAAAATATTTCGATAGACATTACTTCTTGGAATATTAATTTCAGAAATAGCATACGAGTAATCTCTTTATTATTGTTGGATAAACATTTTTTTACTTGTTTTGTTGGCTAAAGTTTTTTAGCAAAAGCTAGTTACAACATCGTTTTCTTCTAAAAACGAAAAAAGTAGTAAAATAACTAACTTAAATAATCAATTCCGATTGAAATTCCGAGTTAAAAAATCCTAATGATTAATTATGTGTAATGAAATGTGGTATTTAATAAATTACTAACACTAAGAACGAATCCAGAATAGAAATAAAAAATAAAAATCTGTTAATATACAATTAATTAAACAAGCATCAAGCAACTAATTTAAAAATGGATTTCATTTGACTTACCGGCAAACAGATCGAAAAGGCATTCTTTCACTACTGCACTTTTTCGGTTTCACTTTCAAATGCTGATTTCGTTTTAGAGGGTCACATTTGATTTCTAAAACGAAGAAATTCACTGCGTAACTAGAAATTTCATTCGTGTGTCTTTTTTTACGTGCAAGCTAACTATAATATTATTTAAAAAGATAAAACTCCGAAGTGCTAAAAATGGAAGGTTTTTTTTCCCTGTAAATCAACATTTCTTTTTTTTTTTACGATAATGAAGATGTCTGCTTTTACAGCCAAGTTTTACTGACCGTATTAACGGGATAGCTTAAAAGATAAATTAATTTATTATTTTAAGTTTTTAAGAAATGTGCTTTTTATTTGATTATGCAATCAATGTATACAATGAAAAGTTGAAAATTGTTCTGTTTTCATCTAAAATAATGAAAGCATCAATCTTTTAATGTCCATTTGGTAATTTCTTCATTTCTGAAAATGGAGAAAACTGGTTCATGTCCCAGAAATAAATTCAAATTGTATGAACGCTTTAACTCTTTCTTAATTATTAAGCACCTTAAATATTGCTTATATAGCTTGTGTAAGCATATTTGATATTCATGCCTGACAAAAGCATGACTTCAACTTACTTATTGTTATAACAGTGTATGATATCAGATAAGTGGCAACAGTTAGATGGTGACCTACTTTGAATTTGATTTAAAATGAGAAATGAGACGAGTACGGTTGAACGAAGTTACGGTGTACGCAGATGCGAAGTGTAATAGTTGTGCTTTAGTGTTCTAATAAATGTTTGTTTAGTCTTAGAAGAAGTCTTATGAAGGTCAATCAAAAAGCCAACAGAAATCAGAAGTGGGATAAATTAGAAACCTATGACTGAAGATCTTCATTGATAATTAAAGAAGACGGAAGGAATTTGGATTTCAAAGTATGTTACGAAATTGTTTAATTCGCTCCTGTATAATTACAATAACGAATCATTATTTGCAAGTTAAAATAAGTAAATAAAAGTGTAAATTGCGAAAATGTCTATTTTCGCTGGAGCAAGGAAGTGCGACTTGAAGATATTGGCTGAGGAACTTGGAGGAAAAGTCGATGACAGCCATAAGTTGAAAGATTTGAAAACGATGATTTTGGCGAGCAAAGAATACGATGAAGAATGCGCCAAGGAATGGTTGAATACGATAATAAATCAATGAAAAGAAAGAGAAGAAAAGGAACTGAGAAATGAAGAAATTTCAGAACAGAAACGCCAAGAAGAAATCCAAATTGCAAAACAAAGACGCCAAGAAGAAATTGAACTAAGAAAACTAGAATACGAGGAACGGAAGTGAAAGGATGGAATGGAATTTGATCTTCAAAAAATACGCCTTGGAGCAGAAGGTAGGTTTTGAAATTCCGTCGCCAATCAAAATGTAAACAGTACACAAATTACGTCAAAGTTAGAATACTACTGCTTAGAATGCTAGTACATCATCATTTGATGCAAAAATTTAATTCCGACGAAAACGATATAAGTTTATATTTAATTATCTTTGAACGTCTGGCCAAACAAGCTGAAATATTAGAAAACATTTAGATAACTCATTTGCTTGGCTTATTGCCGTACGCCGTTGCACAGTTAATCGCCAGAGAACCAGATGAGATTGCAAACGAATCATTGGCGAATCCAGGATTTGGGTCTGGGAGGGGCTAAGGTTATAAAAAATTTGTATCGTCGTGACGAATGTCAAATCTCATGGCTTATGCAAACCAAAATACTTTAACTTTACAGACTTTACTCACCTGACAATAAGAATCATAAAGAACACTACAATACTTTCGATAATTTAATAAAAAATACAATGAAATAAGTAGCCAAAAATGTTTCCGACCGTGTCAACTCTACAAGTACAAGTGGAATGACTAGAAAAGTAGGAAAATTTTCGAGCCTGTCAAGCCAGAAAGCAATGTTGTCATGTTTTTATTATTTTTTCAAGAAAGGGAAATTAAGAACAAAGAGTTGTAGTGATTTAAAATAAAATCAAGAATTTTGGTTTAGCTCTGGGAGGGGCTGCAGCCCCATAGCCCCCCCGGATTCGCCAATGTAACGAAGTTAAAAAAATATTATTAAAACGGTATAAGTTAACGCCAGAAAAATTTCGCCAGAAGTTTTTTATGCATAATAAAAATTTAGGAAGCGCCTGGAAAAACTTTGCCTATGAATTAAGAAGTTTTTTAATGAATGGGTAAATGGAGTTAAAGCAGATAGTTTTGAAAAGCTTAGTGACCTTATCATAACGGATCAAATTAAACGTACAGTGTCTCAAGAAGTAAAAAATCATTTTATAGATGACTGGTCTAAGCTGAATTCGCCAGATGATGTAGTTGAAAAACTGGATGACTATGATACCTTGAGGTCAACTTTCAGGAGTAAACAACCGCGTAAGGAATGGCATTACGACAAGCAGAACTCCTTTAAAGATGATTAAGCTGCTACAACCAACGAAAAGAAAAAGTTGTACGGTATTACACATAATGAGAGAGGTGAACCAAAATGTTTCAACTGCTCTAATTTTGGGCAGATTGCAAGGAACTATTCGCTGCCAAAATCAGTTTTAGCATGCCGATAATGTTATGAAACAGGCCATAAAGCTGTAAATTGTGTCGCCAAGGAAAGTAATCATTCAAGTAATGAAAGCTTATCTGTTAGACGAGTTGGCGAGAATTCAGAGGAGAGTAATTCGTATTTGAAGAAAGCAAAACTTAATAATTGTGATTTCGTGCAAGCTTTGTCTCTTGAAGATTTCAGTTGCTCAGAAACTTAAACTGAAACTTAAACCTGCTGTCAATAAAACATACGGTTTTGGAAATCAAAAGATGCCTGCATTAACGTCTATTGGAAGAATTAAAGCTGATATTGAAGTTGATAATGTAAAGGTCGAAAGCATAAGCATATACTTTGTTCCTGATGGTGCACAGTCAGTTCATCTTATCATCGGACGGACATGGCTTCATCTTCCTCATATTACTTATGCAAAAATAGGAAAAAGAGTTCACATTGGATAACGGGAAGATAAACTGTTCAGAAACTTTCCGATTGATGAAAAAGTAAATCCAGTCTGTCTTAAACGTCTTGAAACAGCTCAGTTAGAGAGTAAAAGTTTGCAGATTAAAGACTCTTCGCAGAAAAAGATGATGGGCAATTTGGCAAATGATCTTAAAATGGTAAAAAATGAACTACGACTTCTACAAGGAGATATTAAGAACTTTAAGAAAGAGCGACAATCGTTGCTTATTCAAATCCAGGAAAAGAATAAGAATGTTGAAAACTTGAAGAGCAACAACGATTCTTTAGTGAAAACGAATGCATATTACGATAAAAAGAAGTCAGGTAAATTATCCCTTCGTAAAGGAAATATCGTGGCAGTTAGAAGAAATCCTAACACGACAGCTGAATCAACAAAAACAAAACCACGATACCGAGGACCTATGGTTGTCACAGAAATACTCCCTAGTGACACATATAGAATCTCACAACTAGAACCTAATAATGGCCGTCTTTATGCTACAACGGTTCACGTCAGTCAGTTAAAAGCCTGGAGAAGCTGGAATGAAGACGATGATGACTCTAGTGAAAATTCTGATGATGAACCTGGAATGCAAAGACCCAAACGAACTGTACGTAAACCAGTGCGTTATGGAGCTTTTATGCCGGACAGATAAACTTTTTTTAAAATTTTATACTTCACTTTATTTAATCCTTATTATGAATGTATTTTTCTTTTGTTTTTGTGTTCATATTGTTATAATGTAAGCTAAAATTTGGCTCAATTGAGGTCAATTGAAAAGTCAGGATGGTCGAATGTAAGCATATTTAATATTTATGCCTGACAAAAGCATGACTTCAACTTATTTATTGTTAAAACAGTGTATGATATCAGATAAGTGGCAACAATTAGACGTTGACCTACTTTGAATTTGATTTAAAATGAGAGATGAGAAGAGTGCGAGTACGGTTGAACGAAGTTACGATGTACGCAGATTCGAAGTGTAATAGTTGTGCTTTAGTGTTCTAATAAATGTTTGTTTAGTCTTGGAAGAAGTCTTATGAAGGTCGATCAAAAAGCCAACACTTGATTTAGCAATATAACAATCTTCAATGTTTTGATTTCTTTTGCTTCATTTATTTCCTAATTCCTACGAAAATTTTTACAAATAATGTTTTTCAGTAAGCAAAAGAATTATTCTGAGGAAAAATATGAAAATAAGTAATATACAGTGAAACTTGTGTATAACGACACTCTCTATAATGATAAACCTGCCTATAATGATATTTTCTTTGGTACCGGCAGAATTCCTATTTACTCCATGTATTTTGCACCTGACTATAGCGATAACCACTTTTTAGTTGCACCTGTCTGTAAGGATAATTTGACCTCTTCAGAAAACTGGTACAGTACCATCACGATTTCTTTTTTTCCCCTTAGAAAAAGAACACGATGATCCAGAATGTGAGATAACATAACCCTACCCCATACCTCTAATCAGAATGACTGACTCGAAAAGAATATGAGATAACAGAGGAATGTGGACAAATGTTCCTTGCCTCTCTCCGGCTAGGCACTGTCTCGAACCTATTCATTCACAGTTAGCACTGCAAATTGACTTCTTATAACTTCAAGTTCGTTTTGGACGTGTTAAAGAGCATTGAATCTACAATGGCATGGTGTAAAACACTGGCATTTGAAGACATTACATAAAATATTGGCATTATTGTGAAATAAAATTATACTTTTATCACCTTTTTATGCATCCTTTTTTTGTTAATATAAATTTGTCAGCTGAAATTTTCACTTCGAAGTTTTCAAAAAAGTTTAAAAAATTTGAAATTTATAAAATACTGTTTTTTTCAGTATTTGAAAGTTGAAATAATAAGATGATTAATAATAAAATTAGTTAGTAAATTCTTACAAGCACGTGTGCATAAATATCGGCTGTGCAAATGCTCAAACTGTCTACAACGAAAACATGTCTATAACAATATTTTTTCTAGGTCCTTGCAATATTGTTATAAACTGATTTTACTGTATAACATTATATTCATTTTTTATGACATATAAAGATTTTTAAAGACAAACAAGTAGATATGACGTAATTACCAACCGCTAAATCAAGCCTTATTTCAATATTTAAGAGTACAATCAAGAACGGAAACGAAAGCAACAAAAAAAGATATTTCTAGCATTTCATTTTTCATTCAATTGTTGCCTCAACATTTATCTTACCGATAATTTACATTTGCATTTCAGTTCTTAAAAAGCATTATTAAAATGTTGTTATCGTTGATTTCGTAAACAACTATAATGAGAGAGGAAATAACTTACGAGATATTTATCACACTGTGAGCAGAAAATTTAGTTTCTTTTCCAAAAAAATATTTTAGGAAAATTTGAAAGTACCTTTGCAGACAGTCTGAGTCCCAGTCCAAGATCCATTTATAAGGCAAGTTCTCAAGCTAGAACCTTCTAATTCATAGCCTGCTTCGCACTCAAATTGGCAGGATGTACCGAATTCGAAATCAAGCCCAGCGCAATCGTGTTTGCCATGAAGAGGATGATCCAACACGGGACATCTCATTTCTAACAATCAAACAAAAATCGAAGTTAAAAGAAGAATATGTTGTTAATTAAGAGAATTCTCAGATCCAGAATTCTTTCCTAAAATAATCTCAAAAACTGTGCGTCTAATTGCAGTTAATTATTAACACACATATAATGTAAAAAAATTCCTTATTTACTTTCACAGTAAAAGTCTTCGCCGGTCCATTTCCCAGTTTCTAAACATTGTCTAGATGGCAAAGGACTTCGGTTCCATGGCAAAACGGCTGCATCTGCATCTGAAGTAGCCATATGACAGGAAAAAGGGCAGAAGCCTTCTTTGCATTTCAGTTCGCACCTGTCTCCATAGGTATGGTCACAATTCTTAGGGATCAGAACTCCACCCTCCGGAGGATTCAACTGAGCGCATTCGATAGCTGGAATAACAAAAAGAAAAGATAGCAATTAGAGTGCGCATTTCAGTGTTTAGTTTCAAAACCAACGGCTTGCAGTTATTGCTTGACAGTAAAATGGATAGTAATTATTAGCAAAGATTAACTGATGTATCAGTGGCCGCGGTGGGTCGTAGATTCGAAATCAGCGGATGAAGTGATGAAGATTTTAAAATTTTCCCAATCTAAAACAATTTTAGTATGACTTATACTTTTAAAACTATGGATGTCATTAGAATACTTGAATGTAAGGCACGTTTTCAGTGTGAAGGCCTTTTTTCAGGACATTTTAATACTTTCAACTCAAATAAAAATCTAGTCCTCCAGCTTTTTGGGTTTTAGTCAGATTGTTCATTATTTTTGCTTAAAGCTTGTGGTGTTTATATCCGTTTCACTGTTTGCAAAACCTGGATTCATTTGATTAACCTCATTATCATATTAGCCCATTCGATCTAAATTATTTTAAATTTATGAAAGAATATTTAAATAAACACAAGTTTACAAGAGTACTAATTTTAAGCTAGTTGTAGAATTATCCCTTTAAGTTAGCTGACCTAATTTCCAATATCATCAAATAAAATAAAAACAAAAAAGTTTTTCAAAAAACTCATTTATTAAAGTATAAACCAGAGGGAGTGTTCTCCCCTAAACTTTCTCGTATACTTCCCCAAAAAGGTGCCGTTTTCCGTTCCCCCGAGTGGCTAAAAAAATTCGAACCTACTGTTACCAAGAACCAATGACTATCAGAAGGTTTTTCATTGTAGATTATAGTGATTGTAAAATATCTAGGTAAAGAATCAAATTCAAAGAGATGTGTACCGATTTTCCGCTCTTAGCGGATAAAGGACAAACTTACGTAATTCGCTCCATATCTTTCGCGTGCTCGGAAGATTGCTTCCAGTACGCATGCGCGTGGAGATTACCTTTGAAAAGAATCTGTTAATTATACAGACCGACAGACAGTCAACCCTTTGACGGATTTCCCCCAAAATTTTATACGGACCTACATTCATGATGATAAAACTGTGTACCAAATTTTATCCATCTAGCTATTCAAGTTTTTGAGTTATAGTGTTCGCATGACCGCGGACAGACAGACTTCCCTTGGACAGATTTTTTCCAAAATTTGATAGAAATCTACAAATTATGTGTAAAGATCACATACCAAATTTCATCCCCGTAGCTCTAATAGTTTTCGAGTTATCGTGTTCACAGACAGACATAATTCCAAAATTGTGTTTTTCGGACTCAGGGAGGTCTAAAACGTGGAGATTCGTCAAAAACTCGAGTTCGTATTTTTTGACGATTACAATACTTTCTCTTTGTATACTTCGTATACAAGAAAGTAAAAAGGAAGAAAATATTATTTTAATCAAGAATATTGACGTCAAAACAAAATCGCAAAAGCATGATGCGCTGAAAGAAATATTCTAAACAGATTGGAATTCTAATTACATTTATAATATCTTTTAATTTTTAATGATTGTTTAGAAATTTTCTTTCATGTGATATTCATTGTGGCTTAATTTCTTTACTGTATTTTTTTGAATTCTTCACATTTTTAAGAATTTATTCTGACGTCCATATTTTTGATAAGTAAGTATTTTCTGCTTTTTAGTACATTAATAAAAGCAGGTTTAAAAAAACTTTTTCTATTATTTTCTACATTTTAGGTTTCAATATATTTCATAATTCATTACTGTAAGTATTATTGAATCTTCAAATTAATTTTCTCAAATTCACTAACAAATGACATTAATCGTTACACATCCACATTAATCGTTTAACTGATAATTCATTTCTGAAAATATTCAAAAACTGTATTGTCATTCGGGAACAAACCACTGTGCAATGTATCAGAACTCTAGTGCATTATTAAGTGAGCATTAGTGCATTAGTAAATAAGTCAATTTTTACTAACATGAAACAAGCCAAGTTAAATAAAAGCGTGTATAATCAAGGAAACCATTGTGATTTAAGATACTTCATTCATTTTTATGAAATATTTGTTTGAATTCAAATTCATTTTTTCTTAATTAATATTTCTGCTACGGATTCTATTTCTCAAGTAAATATACTGATTAGGTATCGAAATAATATTTTGGTTTTGAAAGCGAGATTGCTTTTTCCTTTCAATGCAGAAGCGATCGTTAGCGGAAGTTGTTTTAAGATGTGCTTTAAAACAAAGAAACCTAATCGACCATTTATTCAACACCAGACAAAAGGGAAGAATTTTTACATTTTATTTCCTTTTTTTCCCAACGCAGAATAGGTTCAACTGTAAATTTCGTGCTAAAAGTAAAAGTGTCAAAATGTACTCCTAATAGACCTGAAACTTTCAATTAAGGCATAATGTGTTTCGTAATAAAGTTCATTTCCTCTGGGGAAATTTTATCAACGTACGTTTGCAGTAATTTCCTGCCATGACATAGCCAACTTCACACTTGCAGTCAGCAAAAGAAAAGCTTCCTTCGCTCGGAGTTGTCGAATGTTCAGGACACTTGATGCATTCATGTTTCTCCAGAGTACTCTTGTAAGTTCCCTTAAGACACCCTGAAAGAAAAAAGAAGTTAGCAAAACTATCTTTGGACATTAATTAAGAAAAAGGAATTCTTAAGTAACAAGAGGGAATATTCTCTCTTCGACTTTCTCTGAAAATTTGTACAATATGACGCGTTTTGGGTTTAGCTTCGTCGTTTAGCGTATACTTTGGAAAAGTACTTCTCGTTCACCTGTTTGGTTCAAAATTTGATTTCTACATTTTTGATATAAAGACTGCATAGTGAAATTCGTCCCTCTGGCTTGTTGTGTTTTAGGGGTCTATTCTGGTACCCCCGGTTGGCTTCCGCACGTTAACAACGGAACCCAACCCAACCCAACTCCCAACCCAACCGGGGGTACCAGAATAGACCCATTAGAATTATCCCATGCACATATACACAGACCCTTTGACGGGTTTGGTTCGAAACCCGATACACACCTAAAGTTTTGGCCATATGCGAAATTTAATTAATCTAGCTCGTTGCAAAGTCGGGTTATCGGGATCATATGCCATATTTATTTGCATTAAAAAAATAAGTATTTCTAGAATTTAGGGGGGGAAATGACGGTTCCATTAGGAAGAAAATTAATTAATTTAAAAATGTTAATTGTTTCGATTACATACAGAAATAAATGTGTCAGACAAAAAATAAGAATTGTTTTGTTTACATCACGAAATAAATATTTCAAATTAATAATTTCATAATATTTAAGATCACACGATCTTTAAAATTAGGCTTAAAATGCGATGAATTTCAATTTCAAATGACTACTGCTCTCACCTATTTATTTTTTCCCAAAGGTTACTTAAAACAAAAAAACTAAAAAGATATTAATTCAAAACAGATATTACTTTACTTTTCAAAAGAATTCATGGTGAAGCCAAGACAAAAATCTTAAAATTCAGATATCGATAAGTGAAAAATTCTTTCTTTCATTTTTCATTCTAAAGATTGTATTACAGAAACTAGAGGAACTAAAGTAAGTATATTACAGGCAAAGTATGCCGGATGATTCAAAATTCAACGATCAAACTGTTTGAAGAGATTGTAAACACAAAAGCTAACTAAAATCATGCCAACCGGATGACCCAGATGGCGCTGTTTGCCAGCGCTGTAGTTGGTATTTAGTAGGGTTGGGTGATACTGTATCAACTTGATACTCTGTATCAGGTACGCAAAAGTATCAGATACACCTAAATGATACAGACCAAAAGTATCAGGTACTTGGTATCAGTTCTCAGACTCGAATGATAACGATAAATAATCGCTTCCATCGCTTTCCTTTTCGGTCGGCTGATACGAAGTATCATATGATACATTTTGTATCATATGATACTTGTATCATGTTGATATATCAGATTGTTACAGTTCCGGGTTGGGGATAGCTTCGCGTTTTCGGTAGAGGAATGATGATGAAGTGCATGTGGCCTTGGTTTTGAAGTCATGACGGGTGGGTTGGAAAAGAGAGAAACAAATAGTTAAGTGTATCGGAAGGCGGGATTCCCGAGCTGGGAGTGGTATGTGTGGGGATTGATATGTAATGCATTGATTTTGTGGAAAATATACGATAGGATTTCAGAATCATATACGCGTGTAGGAACATCTCGAACGAGAACGATCCCCGAAGTAGGTAGGTACTTCCTTATTAAAGAACGATTAAAATAGTGTCGAGAAGAGAGGTACAATTTTCTGTATTAAAAAAAAAAACTAGTTAGAAAACATTTTTGCATGATTGTGACATCCGTTCCATGAGAACTCATTTTTTCGATAGTGGTATTGATCTTAAATGACAAAAAAAAACAAGATTATCTTCTGACAAAGTAAAAAAATTAGTTTTTTAAAGCTATAATTAAATTATTTTTATCTCTCTCTTTAACTCTTTTGTTGTTGTACCTTGTATGTTCTCAATGTTATACTTTTGTTAATATACCTACTTCCCTCTTTTCTTAATTAAAGAGAATTTTCATGTTTTTTTGTTTTAAGTTGATCATATTAAACTCTATATATTAATAAACATTTAGCTTTAAAAACTATTATCTCCATCTCTTCCAAAATTGCTCGTTACCTTTAGTTTTAGTTTCTAATTTTAATTTTGCACATTATTTCTTAAAGCATTTTTAAAAAGTAGAGACTTTTCTAAAACTTAAAAGATTGATAGCAACAGTTTCATTTTCATTTTATTTTTAAGTATTTCATCGTATATTTATATTTTAAAATATAAATATTTTCTGTTTAATTGTATTTTTTAAATCGCTATATTCTGAAAATTCTATTCGTGTTCAGCATTTAATTTTTATGTTCAATTTATTTTACTAATAATAATTCTGTTGTTTGAGTTACTCATTTGTTTTGAATAAAGAAATGCTTAGAGCAAAATATATTTATTTAATCATAGAAAATCCCATCAATCTTATATACTTAATAAACATTGCAAGAAAAGGTAAAAAAATGCGTTAGAAATAATTTTATTCCAGGTAATGATAAGAAATAATATATATAGGTAGTTTTAAAAAAAACACACACATAACACATACTAGCATTGCCAAGGCAGAAATCTCGTATCACTACCCGATTGCCTACCCAGTTCCGTACCGACAGGAAGGTATCGGTTATCGGTTGTATCAGAAACAAAAGTATCGAGTAAAAGTATCAGGTACAAGCGCCTATCAGTATCATCTTGCACCAGATAGAGTATCAAATCAGGTATCAACTCAACTCTAGTAGGGTTGGGTGATACTATATTAACTTGATATTTTGTATCAGGTACACGAAAATGATACATACCAAAAGTATCAGGTACTCGGTATCACTTCTCGGACTCGATTGATAACGACCTTGTTCGTTTTCGGTACGGTGATACTGTATGAACTTGATACAAAATATCAGATTGAAACAGTTCCTCGCTGGGAATGCTTCGCGTTTTCGGTAAAGCTAATGATGATATGTGCAGATGGCTTTGGTTTTGAAGTGCTAGACGGGTAGGGTGAAGAGGAAAGGAAAATATTTGTTGTTATAGGCAGAGTGGATTGAAAGGCGAGGATTTCTAAGCAGTGTCACCCAGGTCTATTATTTCTGCCTTGGCGAAGCAATTAAACTTGCTTTAGAAAATAATTTCTAAAACATATTTTGCCTTTCCTTGCAATGTTTTTTAAGTATACCAGATTGATGGGACTTTCTACGAATAAACAAATATATTTTGCTTTCAATTCTTTTTATTTGAAGCAAATAAGTAACTCAAACAGAATTATTGTTAGCAAAATGAATTGAATATAAAAATTAAACTTTCAATATGAATGTTTTCAGAATATAACGATTTAAAAAAATCTACTTAAAGAAAAAATATTTATATTTTTTAAATCTAAATATAACTATACGATGAAATACTTTAAAACAAAAGCAATAAAAGCTACACTCTTGTTATCACAATTTTATGCTTTATAAAAGTCCTTTCTTTTCAATAACGTTTTAAAAAATAAAGTACAAAATTAACCACCTAAGCTATAGATAACTAGCAATTTGGGTAAAGATAGAAATGCTAGTTTTTAAAGCTATTATCTATTAGTATATAGAGTTTTAATTCGCCCAGTTTGAAATAAAAAACACGAAATTTCTTTTATATTAAGAAAGTAGGTTTATTACCAAAACAATAACTTTGAGAACATATGGGTACAACTACGAAAAAGTAAAGACAGAGATATAAAAAGAAAAAATCAATATTTATAGTTTTAAAAAACTATAAACGGAGATGCATGTTTACCCACCACTCTCCTATATTTTACTTAAATAGTTTGATAATAAAATAAGAAGTAGTTATTTGCTCGGCCTGTTTATTTCAATGTCTGCAACCACGAAAATCATTTTATATATATAGTAAATAATATATATATAGTAAAATATATACATATATATTTTACTTTATCAGAAGATCGTCGTCATTGCAATTTGCAACAAATGGGGACTCATTAGCCATAGGACGTATAGCACATGAACAGGCGTCCAGGTGGGCATTGTAAAACAGTTGGATGCTTTCTTTGCAAATATTATTTTTTTAAGTTGTTTCTGATGGCTTGTGAAAAGGCTGCGGTGGTCTAGTGGTAAGGTCTCGACTTAGGGGCCGGAGGGATCCAGGTTCGAAACCCGATTCCACTGAAGATCCGTTGTGCATTCGGCCTGTTGCACTTAAAATCATACGTAGGGGGCCAAACGTCCTCCCGTTGGTGTGATGCGGAAGTTTGAAGAGAGGGTGCCAGTTCAGGTGTCGTCCTCGTCATCTGACTGAGGTGCAAAATTACTAGGTCCGTCCCAATATAGCCCTCGTGTTGCTTCAAAACGGGACGTTAATATAACTAAACTATTATGACTTGTAAATCAAATTATTGAGGCAAATACTACACACTACAAGACCAACGTTTAAAGTGAAAAAGTTTCCCAAGTCGGATTTCTTTCTTGTTTCCATTTTGTAACCCCTCCCAAAAACTACACTTAAGCACACAAATTAGAGCAACCCCTCCTAAATACTGTATTTAGGAGGGGTTGATTAGGGATGGGAAAAACCTACCGGTTAAAACCGAAAATCGTTTTATTTTTTCTTCGATTAGCAAGTTTTTTGGTAATTTTTGTCCTGATTATAACCCGCTTTTTTTTTTTAAAAAAAAACCCTCAAAAACCGGATTAAAAAACCGGCCAAACTAGTTTTGGAAATGGGGTAAATTAAAGAATTCAGGTCACTACTAATCAATGGGTGGTGGTTTTTAGAAAAAATCTGAATTAGTATTTTTACAATTAAAATAAATTTATTTAATGTAGTTAAATAGTATATTAGCAACACTGTATTAAATAGCAAAGGTCATAGACAAGGTTTCGTTTTTATGGTGATCGTTGAAATGTAATACTTTTGGTTCAATCGGTACAAATAATGCTCACCTCCTACATGCTGAAGTCTATTTGAGTTGATTGACCTATAACCTCCCGAGTTCTGTAGCCTACCACAGGTTATTTGAATACAACTGTCATTTTCATTAAATTGCTGAAGTCTCAGCCTATCCCACCATTAAAAATGCTCTAAGAATTATTTCTGGTGCAGTCATTTAATAGGTGTCAGAAATATCGGATATTTAAATCACTTCGATGAGACCACTAAGGAAATTTTGGGAGGCGTGTATATTACAGGAAGCTTCGTTATCCCCTTTAGTGGAAATCACCGAAAGAGCTTTAAAAAAATCTCAACCCTAAACATTGGTCCATGTTAATTAGGAGTTGAAATAACCAAAAATGGGTGTTTTGAAATAACCGTCATCTCACCCTGATCGTTGCTAACATCTGAAATAAAGAAATTATATTGATAAGGTTCTGAATAAAATAAAAGGACACGGCTCGGAGTGAGTTTTTGAGCGAAACTGGAGCTTACCTCCAGCCTCTACCAAATGTAACGGTATATCAATCCGAGCCCAAGAATAATCGCTTTTCTATTTACTAGCTTTATCAATAAATCCTTTCCCCCATCCGTCTAATAGCTGTCAAAACAGAAGCCATCTGGACTTCATCAGCAATACCTCTTCTGAAGACGCGAAGCCATTGCAACTTGAAAACAGACTCCTATCAGTACCCGATTGCCGACTACCCAGTTCCGTTTCAAAGGGGAATGGATCGGTTACCGGTTGTATCAGATACAAAAGTATCAAGTAAATGTATCAGGTACAAACGAGTATCAGTATCAGCATGTATCTGATACGGCAAAATCGTGTATCAACCCAAGCCTATATGGCTAGTAATTTCATCATCTTCGTGCATCTTCTACTAGCATCTGGGTGACTTTTCCTTCCATACATTCCTATGTAATTCTGGCATATTCTTCTGCTTTCTATATGCCCTAGCAGTTTGTACGTTGAATTTCGAATCCCGCTGTGTATTTTAATGACAAAACTACTAAGAGGATTTAGAATGAGAATAAAAAAAAGAATTATTAAAATACGTAATATAATTGTAATACGCTTTTTCAAGTAATGTACAATTTTACTTATAATATCAGTTTATGTTACTTATGTTATGTTAACTTATAATATCTGCAAAAGATAAACATAACATATTTTACGCACTTTATGATTAAAACTAAAAGAATTCATCTCTATAATAAAATTTTAATAAGGTAGGTATTAAGTAAAAATATATTACTGTGGCAAGTGTTGCTGCCGCCTGTTCCTTGATAGCCTGCATCACAAACACATTGATAATCTCCACTCAGAGTTCCACAGTAACATTTAGCATGACTATCGCAACAGTTTGTTTTGTTTTCGCAAAAATTGTCACACATTGATGTGTCCGGAGTGTAATCCCAGCTCACTTCATTTGTTTCTAAAAAAGAAAGTTTTATAAGAAAGGTCGACTTCCATATAATGATAATTCCTACATATCAAAGGTATTGAAATTAATGTTTACATATACAAACGCTCGAACAATGTGCCGAAAACTGAAATCTGATAATGAGTTCAATTCATGCTCACGTGACAAACGTAAAGTGATTACAGCCATCTCAAATTTTGAATCGACTGCGCATTGTGCAAGTCTTGACTATAATGGTAATAACAATTCTTTTATTGATAGAAATAATTATATACAGTCAAGCCCTGGCAGTGGCGAATCTAGGATTCCGGACGGGGATCATAAAAACTTTGTATCGTCGTGATGAATGTCAAACTTCAAGGCTAAAGTAAACCAAAACTCTTTAACTTTACTCACCTGACAATAAGAATCATAATGAACAATACAATACTTTCAAAAATTTAATAAAAATTAAAATAAAATAACTAGCCAAAAAATGTCTTCGACCGCGTCAATGCTACAAGTACAAGTGGAATGACTACAAAAGTAGCAAAATTTTCGAGCCTTTCAAGCCAGAAAGCAATGTTGAACGTTTTTAATATTTTTTTAAAGAGAGAAATTAAGAAAAAACAGTTGTAATGATGATAAATTAAATCAGGAATTCTGGCTTGGCTCTGGGGGGGCTGTAGCCCGATAGCCCCTCCCCTGGATTCGCCACTGAACCCTGGTTAACCTAACTCGGGTTATCCGATATGCCTCTGAAATAGCCAAAAAATACGTACTGTACTGTGCGGAAATAATCGCCAAGGCGAGACTTTTTTGCAACTGTATCCCCACTTTTAAGCCTTCCCAAGAAGGTCACTGATTAATTTAAGAATACTATAATTAAAATTAATGGGTATTAACAATATTAATTACGAGATCGTTTTCCTGTGCTTGTCCGGCGCATTGCGCCCGACGGAGGGTTAACTTTAAGAAAGAACATACGTGTAGAGAGTTTTGAATTCATTTTACAATCAAAATATTTCAGAATTACATACTGTAACATAATGGTAATAGATATTCATGGCTTAACCGAAAAAACTGTTATTCAAAGGGCGTCACCCTCTTTAGTTCGGTTAACCGGGGTTGTACTGTATTTATTTTTTGGCAGTTCGCATATTCGAAGCTGATTTTTTTAATGCATAAATGCAATTTATTTAATACAATTTATCACTTACATTCGTCTTCATTATCATTGTTACGGTTACTGAATTATATTAATGTTTTAATTAGTTACTTTATTTTTTACAATAAATATGTATTCGGGCGTCTTGTTTGGTATTATCAGAGTTAGGCCTAGAAGAACGCAGTACATATGTTGTTGGAGAAACTTCCTTCGAATTTTTATTCCATGATTTTAATAATTCAGAATTCTTAAGTGAAAACTTACAAGAAAAGTAAAAAAAGTTTAAGTAAAACTCAAAACAATTATCCTTTTCTTTGGCATTACAAAAGCCAAAAGAGTACGATTTTTCTTCTAAAAAAAAGAGTGCGCAAAATATAAACAAAGTGTTAATGACATACACATCCGTACTACATGCATCCGTACGCCGATGCATGACGTTTGCCATGTGACTGTGATGTCACATCAACTGACCCCATTTCTCAGTTTTAAATCTGCATTCTAATAAATTATAGCAATGCAAATAGAACAGCGAAACAGATATGGAAAAATTTCTCAATCTTATACTGCGTCACTATAAAATTTACTATTATTTTTTATTTATTAACTTTCAAAGAAAGGAATTGGCAGGGAAAAAGAAATTAAGTTAGATTCTCTATTTTTCCAGAAAAATACTAGTAAGGCAAGATTTCCTAGAACGCAAATTTATTCAAAACATGAGGTGTTAATAGCGGTGTATAGGTGTTATTTCACTTATTATAGGGTAAATAACAAGTGTCAGCATCCGAAAATTATTTCATAAATAATAACTTCACTATCTATCATAAAGTACGCAATTCGAGTTGTACCGGTCAAAAATAACTGTATAAAAAGCCTTCAAGTTATCCTTGATGTTAAAAAATAACAGCTACATTTTACAAATAATTAATTTTTTTAACTCTTGTAGATATAGTAAATGAACATTTTTCTTACCAATAAATGGTTCCTAGAATTATATTTCTACTTTCTATAATCAGAAAAACTATTACTTACACAAGCATCTTCTTAAGACTTTTTATCTTTAACCAAATCTCAACCTCAAATGGAATTTCCAAAAGACATATGTATTTAGAGAGATAAGCTTTTTTTTAATTATCATGGATTGATAATGTACAATATGTCAGAGATCTCAGCAATTTAGTAATTTTTCTAACATTCAAGCCTAGATAAGTTCAAATACTAGGATGAAATACTGTAATATAAACAAAATAATATTAAAAGCTTCAGCACAGTATGGATCTCCTTCCTTCGCCAAATTGGATAGAAATGGAAAGAATGTCATTATCTAATTAAAAATGTTTCGGATTCGAACTGTGTCGTAACGAGAAATGAGTTTTAGGACTTGTAATATCCTCGCAAATCAGGTTTACAGGCCCGCTCCGTCAATACTTACAAAGTCGTGCGGCGCACGACGGCGCCGAGTCGAAAAGGCGTCGCTCAAGTGTTATCCATGAGCCATTAGGTTTTTTATTTATTTATTAGTCCACGCCGGCACAGCCTACCCAGAGGCAAGTGTAAGGCACTGACACGGACTGCGGGGAGTACAAAATAACAACAAAACAGAAAGGAAAAACATTACATCAAATTACAGAACAACGCAACAAAACTAAATTACACTGCATGCAAAAAGCAACAACAAAAGCAAAGTTTCTGAACAACTAAACAAAAGACAAAAGAAGTGACAGAAAAGTTCATAAAACAACATCAAATAGTAAAACAGGAAACAAACGACAAAAAAATTAGGATATTAAGCACATTATAGCATGTATCACAATTCAATAGAACACATTTAAAATTTTATATTCAAAGAAGAAATGAAAAAAATAAATACACACAAATTTTAAAGAAACTTTTTTTTAATATTTTTTGACAACATTTCATCATTCAGAAAGCTCACTGCAAATGCAACTGGAAATTCTAAAGATCTCTTTCAGTTTCACAAGTCCAAATTTATTATTAACTAAAATTTTAAACCATGCGGTTTTGTTTGGGTTAGCAGGTCTATCTAAATGAAATTTTTAGTGAAAGTACAGTCAAAAACATAGCGATCTACATCACCTTGTAAACCACATTTGCAATTTGGTGTGCTGGCAAATTTGAATCGATATGAATATGAAACAAATGGGCCATGACCGGTTAAAAAATATATCACATATTTGTTAGTGATAATTAAGTTAAGGTCAACAGATACAATGAAACCCTTTAGTCGGGTTCCTGTTTCAGATTCCATCCAATAGTTTTGCCAGCTGCTTAATATAAATTCTTTAATTTTATATTTTGGGAAAGAGTAAGGGGCAGGGACATTAATTTTTCCCCCAGCAATTGTAGCAGTTTTTGCAAATTGACCAGCAAGTTCATTGCCTGGGACGCCAGCAGAGGCCTTGACCCAGGATAAACAGACTTTCCCTCTCGCATTTTATTAATGGACTTTTTAATGTTTAACACGAAATTAGATCTGATGTTAAAACTTTTTAACGACTCGATTGACGAGAGACTGTCATTGAAAATTTTTATTTTAGCTCCTTGTTCCAAGGCCCAGCTTGCGGCATAGTTAATTGCCGCAAAAGTTATACGAATTTAGCTCATAGCAATATGTTTTGATTTCTGAAGATAAACACCACGATCCCCGTGTTGCCATCAACTTTAGATCCGTCCGTGTACACCTCATACAGTGGCGGTTTTCCGCACAGGTGTTAGAGGCGTTCGCCTCGTGCCACGAAAATCCAGGGGGCCTCAAAATCCATTCGACGTACACAGCAGTGCAAACTGATGGCGAATTAGTGACATTCGGTTGGAGCATCAAAACCTATTGGACGCAAATTGTAGTTATGCAGATGGTGAAGTTGCGACATCGAGTAAGAGCAGGGGCGTTGGCCATCGATGGTCACGGTAGGGGGCCTCAAAACCTATTCTACGAACATCGTAGGGTTAAGCCGATGGGGAAGTTGAGACATTGGATAGAGAGAGTTGGTCAAGTCAGTTTTGCGCCTGTGGTCTCATATTGACAAAATCCGCCACTGACCTCATAATCACAATTTTCTATATTTTCATTCAGTGTTACACATTTTTCTCTAGTCGGGATATTCACTACTGACCTGAAGTGATAAAGATTATTGATATCTTCTATTACGTCATACTTACTCTTCCATAAATGCCAAACATGAAATTTTTCATGCAAGGCCTGGGCAGTTATGTGGAGGGGAGGAATCCCAGTCAAAACATTTAAAGCGTTTGTTGGTGAAATTCTGTAGCATTGTGTTATTTTAATTAGAAAAATTCTTTGAATACTGTGAAGTCGCTTAATTTGTTTGACAGTGAGTGACCCAGCCCAGACGCTAGCGCCATAGACCAAGGACTTTTCAATTACCGTCTTATACCACTCCTTAATTAGCGGTTTGCTAAGGCTCCAGTTGGACTTAATTAACCTATTAAAATGAAAGGTTAAATGATAAGTTTTTTTTATAAAGTCCTAAAATATGTGAAGACCAGTAGGTCAAATGTTAACCATAAGCCATTTTCCACTAATATCGCCACTGCATAAAGGCGCTCATTAGACATTTGCACGATGGCGCCGATTAGGCTTGGCGCGGGATGCAGAACACTTTGCTGCGCGCAAAGATAGCCGATTTTTGTACCAAATAAATGTGAACTGTTTCTCATTTAATCCAAATAAAATATTTCAGAATAACATTAATGAAATGAGTGATTTATCTTGCCTTTTTTCAGATACGTATTCAATTGTTTAATGTAATCGAAATTCTTCAGTATATAAATATGATCCTTTGAAGTTGCAACAGCGTTCACTTCTTCCGTGTTCACATTGGCTACTCCGACTGCAAAAATGATGACTCCATCTTGCTTGAGTTTCTGAGATGCGTCTACTGGACTGTAACCTGAGTTGCTCTCACCATCAGTAATGAGAATTATGATTCTTTTGAATAAAAAAACCTGATTAGTGGACTTAAGAAACTACATAAAAAAGCTACCACATATAAATTAAGTGAAGCATATGAATGAAAAATAATCATTATTATCCAACTATAATTGTTAAAAACTATTTAAATACACGAAACAGATACACGAAAACTCTTATGTCAAGGCAACGCATTAAGCTTATATTGTAACTTTTGGCGATTAATATTACATACGAAAGAGTTTATACTTAGAAAAAGGAAACTTTTCTTAAAATTAATCAAGCTTCCGTTTCTGAAGTTTAAAGAATAACATTCACATCATAAATGGAAGCATAAAAAAATAAGAAATAATCTAATTATCTCTCGAATAAAGCATAATTTATGCCCTCTTTTTTATGTATCAGATATATAAATACAGATAATAACAGATACATAACAGATAATAACAGATACATAACAGATAATACAGATAATAACAGATATTTCCATAATATCTTAATCATGAATCCTTCATAGTCTGGAAAAGAATCCTTCTGCCATTAGCCTTAACGCTTGATTGGCCTCGTTTCCATATTAGATTCAAATGGTCGAATAGGCATATAACCATATATGAAGTTAGTTTATTTGTAAAGGGATTTTGAGCTGCATCTTCTTTAACAAGGTAGTCCTTGTTGATTGTCTCCAATTGCTCGATATACCATCCATTAAATTTTTTATTGATTTATTTGAAAATGTTCACTACAGAAAATGCAATTATACTGCCGCATAACACAAAATAAAGAAAAACGAAGCACAAAATAAACACAAAAAATATTTACACATTACAGAACAATACAGTCATCAAATGAAAGAACGCACCAATCATTTATGAGTTTGAAGTTGTAAACACTAAACCTTCAAAACATTTTCAAAGACATTAAAAACATCAAGATTTTAAAAATATTTATTAAAAAGAATTTGAATAAAGAAAAATTGTCAGCGTAATGAAATTTAATAAAAACATTCGGGAATATTCTTCTGTCTCTCAATATTCAAGCCGTCACGGCTAAACTAAGACAATTGAGTATTGACTTTACAGTAGAAAAATAGCATACAACAATACTTTGGGATTTCAAACTATGTATATTGAAAATTTTACGCAGATAAGTAGAAGATATATCCTGAGAAATAATATGATTAGTCTTATAAAACAACTAACATATGATTTTTTTTTCATTTGCTCAAGAATTTTACAATTTTTATAGTACGGATCCCTAATAAAGCTACAATACTCCAGAATGAATCCACCATAGATAGCACTAGGATAGGATCGAGGGTAGTAACTTTTTATTGATTGAACAAATGGCATAATTTAAAATGTTCATGCTTAGTAGCTTTAATAACTTGTTTTATCAAAAACTGACTATCTGCTTAGAAATTACGTCATTGTTTTGCATCTCTTTGCCGATGGAAGTAAGATTGAGACAGTCACTACTTCAGAATTAATCTGAACTTGGTCATTAATTTATTTTTAAATATTCGAAATTTTAATCAATTTGATTAAGTGTAGATTTTAGTGACAATAAATGTGTCACTACTAAAAACTCTAGTCAAACATTGTATACACGAAACTGAAAAAATGAGATGTTAGCTAGTATAAGAATCCGAACAGAATTCAACGTTAAACTATAAATGACATATTTACTTAATATGCAAACGTTATGTCTGAAAGCAAATTAACTCATCTTATTCAACTATTTGAAAGTTTTGCTGGTGTTTCGACAGGAGTCCCAAATATCTTGACATGGGCTTTAATTTCGTAAATATTGATTTTAGACATATATTGTAAGACATAATATGTTAAATTATAAAGTTGTTGATAAAAAGGCGTAGAATTTTATTAAAAACTGCAGGTAATTAATTATATGTTAAGAAATACAAAAAATGAATTTCCATAGGTCTCCGTACATAAAAACTTTGAATAGTTAAATGTTCCCCATATCCTAAGTTGGAGAATGTGCAAAATTCTAGTATTAAATCAAAAAAGTCACACAGATATATTTAATCCAAGGTATCGAGGGATTCAACTCAAATAAAGATGTAAATATATTGATCATAAAACAAATGACGCATCGCAGAAAACGTAATCTGCTTCTGCTTTGTAATTTTCTCAGAAATTTGCCTCCAGAAACACGGCGTAACATTTTCCAAAATCAAATGTGGAAACATGATGTGCGGAAATGCATGCCCCTGGGCGTTTCTCTGGATATTTAACAATAATCAAAGATGAGCGCAAAAGTATTATCGTATTGGTATGGATAGAAAACATTTGAAACGAGATTTGTAAATTCTCTGTAGAAGTAGTATTGCTACACAAATTCTAGCAGCATTATTATTTCTATACACCCTTTCCTTCCCTTTGTAATTGTTGTATGACCCCCTAAATGCGAGTCAGCGACTTAAGTTGGATTCTAGAAGATAATGGTTTAAGTCAGTTTTTTTGATTTTTCATATTCCTCGAACTTTTTTTTTTTGTATAAAGCTAAAATTTTGAAAATCATATAATTAGTGCAAGATAAAAATTTTACTTTGTGAAAAATTTTGTGTAAGGGGACCGTTAAAGAAATTCCCTTTTCCGTTTCTTAATATATAACAGCCAGCAATTTCTTAATAGTCTGCATATTTTTTTAAAGAAATTCTGTAATTTAACATATAGAAACTTAGAAAGTCATTTGTACGAAGATGAAAAAAGGGTGGAAATTTTTATAACTCCGAGTGATATAAAAACTTTTCGCGTCATTTTTTTTTTTTATCTCCTTGCAAATGAGATCCGGAGGTCAAAATAAAATTGTAGAAGCGTAAGGCGCTAATAGAAATGCTGTGCATAAATTGGAATTTTAATCACCTTTATAATACGTAGTGAATGTTCAGGAACTTTCTTATTGATGACATTCACTGTGGCTTACCTTCCTTATCGTATTGTTTTCAATGCTTTACGATTTTGTTTCGATCTCCAGATTTTTGATAAGAAGTTATTTTCTACCTTTTATTACATTAATAAAAGCGTGTTTTTAAAACCTTTTTATTCTTATTATTTTCTATTTTTCTAGTCTTTAATATACAGTGAAACCTCGTTTAACGAGCACCTCGCATAACGAGTAATTCGCATAAAATTTTTCGCTTAACGAGCGAAGTTTCGCGTGAAGAAGAAAGGGGAAGCCGTGGATTGTGCTACATCAGTCCATATTGTTCCACTAGCATATTAGTGTCGCTTGTGATCAGACATTTTTCTAAACTTGTGTTCAAACATATTATTTGTGTTTTTTTCCAAAGTTTTAAAACTCTTGATAAACTGTTCTCGAAGAAAAAGCCGTAAAAAGACAGCCATAAGAGAAGAAAAATAACCGTAGAAATGAAACTCAAATCATTGAAACGCGAGAAAAAGGTGTGATCGTGGCTGGTCTAGCACGCACACGTCCATACAATCGATCTACATCAATGAATTATTATCATTATCCTCAAGAACAAGGACATGACTGAGGAGACATACGCTTCAAAGGTAGTGAGAACCAGCGGGAGTGTTCTCCCCTAAACTTTCTCGTATACTTCCCCAAAAAGGTGCCGTTTCCCCTTCCCCCGCGTGGCTAAAAAAATTCGAACCTACTGTTTTCCAGAATCCAATGACTATCAGAAGGTTTTTTATTATAGTGATTGAAAAATATCTAGGTAAAGAATCAAATTCAAAGAGATGCGTACCAATTTTCCCCTCGTGCCGTCTCAAGGACAAACTGACGTAATTCGCTCCTTTCGCGTGAAAAGAAGATTGCGTCCAGTACGCATGCGCGTGGAGATGTTTAGTTTTGAAACGAATTCGTCAAGTATGCGATTATACAGACCGACAGACAGTCAACCTGTTGACGGATTTCGCCCAAAATTTTATACGGACCTACATTCCAAATGACAAAACTGTGTACCAAATTTTATCTCTATACCTATTCAAGTTTTTGAGTTATAGCATTCACATGACCGCGGATAGCCAGACAGGCAGACTTCCCGTTCACGGATTTTGTCCAAAATTTGATAGAAACCTACAAATTGATGTTTAAAGACCACATACCAAATTTCATCCCCGTAGCTCTAATAGTCTTCGACTTATCGTGTTCACAGACAGACACACACACAGACATAATTCCAAAATCGTGTTTTTCAAACTCAGGGAGGTCTAAAACGTGGAGATTCCTCAAAATCTCGAGTTCGAATTTTTTGACGATTACAATACTTTCTCTTTGTATACTTCGTATACGAGAAAGTAAAAATGTGTACGCAAGGGTTGCGTATTCTCGCCGGTGGTGAAAGGTTGCTTTTCATGTAGATAAACAAAAAACAATTGCAAGGTGGCAAAACCATTAACGAGAACATCGTTTTCGAGAAGAGCCGAATATGATTTGACTGTCGGCAAAAACAAGTGTCTCCAGACAGCTAGTAAAAAAAAATAAGCATCATAATTATTAAACCATTATTTCGATATTTTAGTTTTCTGCAAACGGAATTCGGATTCCAGGTTGGTTCATTCCGCGATAGAAGAAAAGATAAAAGATGATTCACGCTCCTTAATATTGTTGTGTATAATTTTCTTTGAATAAACGCTGTACATAAAATTTTTGGAGTTTTTTTTTCGAGATGGAACGCATTATCGTATTTTACAATTATTTCTAGGGGGAAAAACTGTTTCGCTGAACAAGTGTTTCGCATTGCGAGTCAGATGCTGGAACGAATTATGCTCGTTAAGCGAGGTTCCACTTTATTTCATAAATACAATCAAATTTTAAATTCAATACCAGATGGCGCCTTTCATATGAAATTAAAATGAATCTATTACTTAAAATATTAAGACATTGTACAAAAGCATGTCAGCAAGCGATTGTTTACAAAACTTGAAATTTACAAGCATGAATGAAGTTAAGTTTTAATAAAACTTTTAATAATTATAATATCTATATAAAACTAATATCAGATGCCGTTGTTCATGAAATTTTGCGCCTAAGTAAGAAAACACGTACTGATTAGCGTCTTCTTTTTTAAAAGCAGTGTAAAGTTGACAATTAAGATCTGCCAAATTCAAATGCTTAGAATATTGATGCTTAATATCTATTAAACACTTACTTGTTTGCGTTTGGTCTAGCTTGCACAAGTATATCTCTGGCTGCATCCATAGCTAAATTAGTGTGCGTCCATGAACCAATATAATCCATATTATCGACAACTTTCAGAAGTTTGCACATATTGCTTCCTTGTGTGTTTTTAATGTAATTAAGGTGCGTCCTAGGAAAATCAGAAAAGGAAACAACAGCAACTCTGCTGTGTTCACTGGACACTGAAAAACGGCGAGCTACTAAATGAATAAAATGTTTGACATCTTGGTAAGTCTGAGAGCCGATACTTCCAGATTCATCCACAACGAAAACCACAGCATTTGGAGTGAGTGCATATTTTTCCAAACTGGATAGGAAAGGTTCAAGCTCTTCTTCAACAATTACTCTATCACAGACCGAGGAAGTAATTAACAGAACAACGAGACAAACAAAGGTTAGGAATTTCATCTTAATCGATAGTTTTACCAGACTTAAAAGATTTTAAGACCATTCGATTACGCTTTAGGGCTTTTGACTGCAAAGCATTTCGAAGGTGAAGACGACAACGCTGGTCCGTCTGAATTGATAAGAAATTACCCAATATATTTACTAATAAAAATCTTCGCGCCTAAGAGGAAGGGGAAAACCCGCAGTTTCAGCACATGTCATTCGACACTTCCCATCATGCGAGTCGCAAAACAAAGGGAACCATGCACAAAGTACGGATGAGTTAATTGAAGGTCGTTAACAGAAACAGTAATTCCGCCAAAGGTTTCCTCGTCTAAGAAAAATGATCGAAAGCACTTTTGATGTCGAACAGAAGTCCAGTAGAAAGTGTTATAGTCGCAAATTAAGCAGTGCCGGAACATTATAACTTGGGTGACAAAAATCGCACTGTTTTTAAGGAGGTTTTTACAATTTTTCTATTTATTTTTCATAAAAAAAGACTGCTGGAGCGGTGCTCCGGCTCCACTACACCCCTATCAATGGTTTGATGCTCCAAATAATGTTTCATTAATTGTAAGAATAAAACGCCTCAGTTAGGAGCTTGTTTTATACAAAAAGACATTAACAAACCTTTGAAAATATATTGTTAGTGGATTATTTCATGCAAATTCTGAATATCTCGAAGCACAGAGTGTTCAGGAAGTGTCAGATCATTGAGAACGGCCGTAGAAATTTTAATTTGAATTGGTTACATAATAAGAAACATTCTCTCGTTAGTACAGTAGTTTTCTGGGAAAAAGAAAATACTTTGAAAATAACTAATAGCAGAAAAACTTTAAAAAAAAGGGTTGAATGTACGCAAAAATCTCTCAAAGAAATTCTTCGAAAATCTAGACACAAACGACAACGATGCAGTCCGAGAAATTGCTGACTACGATCCCAATGAACATCAGAAGACTTCTCAAGAGCTTCAAGGAGTCACCACACTGACGTGACTCTTGAGCGAAACCGAATGTAAACTCAAAATCCCATTATACATTACCTCACTTCCCTTGCTTCTTTCTTTCTCTTCATTTTTTCTTCCTTTTTAATTACATATTATACAGTAAACATTAGGATTTTATAAGATTAACTAGGAAGTTCAAATTTTGCTAGGTAATTGAATTTAAGATGCCACTTCCCCCCAAATTAGCAAGGTTCGGAGGTTAAGAACCCAGAGTGCAAGCACTCCGTTAACCCACAGCACCATCGGCATCGACTTTTTTTTTATTTATTTTCCCAATATTTCTTTTACATGTCTACACAGTGCCACTCATATTTTATGATTAATAATTTTGTTATTACCATTTTAGAAGTCTTTATTTTTTATTGATAGGAAAATAAATAATAGTAATTTTTTTGTTTGTTCGCTCTTCCTTATATTTGTCCTGCATGTAGTAATTGATCTTATTAGAAGCTTGAAAAGACACATTTCCAACTATTAAAAAAGGTAACCTTAAAAAGTCAAAATTTATCTTCTCGTCCTGGAACTGAAGTATATGGAAATGTATTTGTCAACATTTAAAGCAAATAAAATAACATTAAGCCACATCGGTTAAAAAACTAAGTTACGGATAACTCTGATTTCAACATTTTTAGACTGTTCTCTAGTTGGGAAAAAATCAAGAAGAAATGATTCAAGTTATACAGAATTTGGTGCGTTTAATATGCCAATCCAGGAATAGAAACATTTATCCCAAAAAATTACACAAAATGAATAAGTGCGTGTAAACTTCGGTTCTACCGTGATTACAAACTATTATTCGAAATATGATTTATTTCTTAGATGATAAAAACTCCTGCCAAATCTTCAAAAAAAACCCTCTAATCACATGCAGAAATGAGCCTCTATTTATTAGAATACCTGTGATTGATGATAGTAACCAGAAATGAACATAGAACACAGTATTATCAGAAAAAATGCAGGTCATTTTCATTTTCAATATTCCCATTTTTTTTTTTTTAAATAAGATCTAGTTCTCACTGTGTTATTTTCACAGATGAGTATCTAAAGATTTATGTTGATGCTTCAAAGCTTTATTAAATGAAAAAAGTAAAGAGGTATTTCACTTTTGCATGTTTTTTCCTAACACATTTTAATTAGTTAATAGAAGTATTAAATGTCAGATCTAGATTACTCCATAAAAATTACTAGCTCAGGATTTGAATAGACAGGGAGTGACGAATCGCACATTGCAAGTGTGAGGGATGCTGTAAGCTATCCTAAATTGCGCAGTTATGCCTTTTGGCATACAATAAATGTCGCCTTTTTTAATTAATTATGAATAATTTGATTATCAGTCAATAAATAATAAGGTTTTCAACTTCATGTTGGTAAGTTTTTAACTACGAAATTGCTAATTTTAATTATAAATGAAACGTAATTCTTTACTGTCGTTATAAAGATTTACTCAACTGCAGCTGAACAACAGAAAAATCATGAAACTGTAAGGTTAAAATAAATACACATGTAGGAGTGTTACTTTCGCAGTTACTTACGAAAAATTTAATAGCACAATATTTTTTAATTAATTTTTATTTATCAATAATTATCTTTCATTCATTATTTATATTCAAATGTAAGTGTCGTGAAAAATTGTTCTGCAGCAGAAAAACGTTTAAAACTCCGCATCTACCGCAATTGGAAGGGAAGGAGGTTGAGCGGAATTGTTCAAAACACTTTCACAGCAATCATTTGAATCCTATACGAACTTTAGTATAATTATTGAATATATTCTATGTCTACCCGGCACAAATGCACCCATAGAAAGGGCCTTTTTTCTAATGAATAAGTTATGAGCGCGCGGAAAAACACAGCTGCTAGTTGAAATTCTTAAAGCAACGTTAATTACTAAAGTAAAATTTAAGAAATCATGCCAAGAATTTCACTCTTATTTTAAATCAATAACAAATATACTACATCAAAAATTCGTTCTTCAAAAAAAAAAATACAAGATCACATAAATGATGTATTTTCAAGTATTCATTACTGTTTTTATCATTAATAAATAAAAAATTGAAATGTGCGTTTTCTTGGTTACACATACTCTTACTTAAAAGTAGTCTCGTTTTGAGAGAAAAAATAAATGGTCACTTTAGGCGTAGAGTTTTTTCGCAACGTTTCCTCTGAATATTGAAAGCTGTAAAAGAAATGCTATTAGATTGTTAATGGATTTAGATAGCACGCGCAAAATTAAATAAATTAGTGATTATATTTATACACTGAAAAAAGTTGAGGGTTCCGTAGTGCCCATGCACGACACGCCCTGGACATATTGTATCAAAGTATAAGGTCGTTTTGACAGAAAAATGAGAAATTAAATTATAAAAGAAATTATCCACTTCCCGTGCGTGATTTGGCACCGACATTCAGAAGATAATAGTTAGAATAATAGATAATAGATAAAACTACAACATTTTATTTTTTAATCTTTCCTTCGTTGACTGGACTATTAGGGAGACAGTTTGATTTGAAAATCATTCAACGGCAACGAAGAAAAATCGATATTTCAACAGATATTTATCTGTCTTTTACTTGCAGATACATATTCAAATTATGTTCATCAGCAACGGCTTTGTTCTAGGGACATCTTCTCACCGGGATCATCTTGTGAGATATCATCTGGTGTTGATGAGGGGTTATAAAAGATGTCAGCAATGTTTTTATCTGAATATCATATTAGCTTGCTAAGTAAAATGACTAATTACCGAAAGAATAAAAGTAATATTTAATATATGGGTACCTTGCCTCGTTTTTATTTCATTCTATTAAATTATATGAAATTATAATTACTCTAACCTAACGAAAGAAGAAACCTACTGCTTCTTCTTTCTTTTATGCTTCTTTTTTCTTTCTACTGCTTCTTTTTTATTTTATTTTTTTATACAAATATATGCTTTTACTTTTCTTCTAGCTTTAAAAGTTTCCGAGATTAATGGGTCTCAAAATTTGCCGTCATCATGGATTTCATCTCCCCTTTTTTATTTTTTTTTAATATCTCGAAAACTATTCAGCTTTGCAAATTACATGTAATAAGCAAATTAAAGATCGAAAAATTCCCTACAAATATCTGCTTTTATTTTTCTCCTATCTTTAATAGTTTCCGAGATATTTAAGAAACACCAAAAAAGAGGGATGAAATCCAAGATGGTAGCAAACTTTGAAACCCATTTTCTCAGAAACTATTAAAGCTAGAAGAAAAATAAAAGCATATGTTTGTAGGGAATTTTACGCTCTTTAATCTTTTGCATCACGTTTAATTTGAAAATTCAATAGTTTTCGAAATATTCAAGAAAAGCTATAAAAGGGGGATGAAATCCAAGATGGTGGAAAACTTTGAGGCCCATTATCACGGAAACTGTAAAAGCTGGAAGAAAAATAAAAGCATATATATGTAGGTAATTTTAAGCTCTTTAATTTGTTGCATCACATGTAATTTGAAAATTGAATAGTTTTCATGATACTCAAGAAAAACTGAAAAAGGGGGAGATAAAATCCAAGATGACGGCGCGAGCTTCCCCCAAGGACCGGTGAATGTTCGTATTTTCAACAGGAGCAGCTCACGAACATGTGAATCAGTTTTCAAAACTATACAATATAATGTTATTTTCAAACCCTGCGTTGACCGGACTATCCCAGCTAGGTACCTACTCTGCATACTTAAATCACTCCAGTGGTTACTGTAGTTAAACCAAAAGAGTCCCTTTCAAGTATCTACGATGAGATTATAGGTCTGAAAGCTTCCTTTATGATATACAGCTAAGACTAAATCAAATCCTCCAGTCTTCATAGATGTTCCTAGTATAAATTGTGATACAAATAAAATACATTCCCTTAAGTTACAAAAATAAAAAAGTTTTTAATCGAGCTGTGCAAATCAAATTTACTTTCACTTTCCGTATCGATGAGTATACAGTGGCCTTGGAAAAGAGGAAGTAGGCACGGGAAGTGGAGTCAGATTTCCTGGATGAAATCAGTTAATTGAAAAAGAAACTGAAAGACAAGCGGCAATCAAAAAGTTTCAAGTTTATCAAAACAACCTCGATTTTTTTATCGGAAACATTTCGCCTCTATGTTTCGGTGTATCTGAAGTGACCACCGGGGTTTTCCCGAATTTCGCACCGAACTCTTTTTCCCAGATATAAACCGGTTTCTGCTTTTAACTTGATTGTTTATGTTAAAAAAAGATTAATTAGATTTAATTTTTTGAAGAAGAAGTTCGGTTCTCAAGAACTTTCGTTCCCAGCTCTTATTATAGAATATGGTCTAGTCATCGAATATGGTCTCCAGCGTGATGGAAAAATAATAAAAACAATAGTAAAATACATTATTTATGCTTCGTTATACCTTCTTGCTTTTATTTAAAAAGGATTTCACTATTGAACTATTTTCTTTTCTCTGATTTTCTATAAATATTTTTGAAGAACTCCAGACCCTATCCGTCTTATCCAATGAGCTAATTATCCACGGGCGCTTAAAAATTGACAATACTGATTTTTTAAAAAAAATTTAAGCCAAAAATTACCCGTCAGCCCTACCAAGTTTGCAGAAAGAAGTTTTCTTTGACAGAACATGATGTCAGTTCTGGATTGCAGTGTTTTCATCAACTAATTTGATGGCTTACCAGTGTGCACTTTGTTTTCATGTAATTACGGGGTTTAATTTCGAGTAATTGAATTTCGTGTCGGAAAATATGGTGTTGTTTCGATAAAATTTGGATTGATCTATAAATCTAAATTGCCAAATTTATTTTTTTCTTCAGAAAATTACTCAATAATGACTGCCCCAGTAAACACGACGGATGGAACATACATGTCCTAATTCAGGGGATATATTTTTCCTAAAAATAAAAAAAAACCGTTGTTTTGGCATTCTAGTGTGCCCAACTCAAGCTACCAAAATTGTTGTGGCGTTGGAAAAAAAAATCGTCGCGAGAAGATTAAAGCAAGTTGAGATATATATCAAACACATTTTGATAATGGAATTCATGTAAAGCTTTCGAATTGATCTCAACATAATCGCCATTGCATATAGTAGTGTAGTATTATATCTTTATAACTTCAACAAATTCGAATTCTGGACCCATGCACAGTTCTGTGTCTCATATATGAAATTGACTTATAAAATAGGAATTATAAATCTTTATTATATCCATGTTCTAATTCTGTAAACCATTCAAATATATTGTCAACAATCAAAATGCATTATACTTTTGTTTGGCTTTATAAAACTTAATTTCAATATTTTCCCCTATTGGTGGGTGCTCAGGCAAATAATACCCGCTTTACACGATGGATAGCAATCCAACGGTTATGAATAAGCTCACTGGTATTCATTCTTATACTGTCGTTGAAGATGTTAAGAGATGGGCGAATCCAGGATGAGATCATAAAATTTTTGTATCGTAGTGACGAATGTCAAACCTCATGGCTTATATAAAAGAAAACACTTTAACTTTACAGGCTTTCCTCTCCTGACAATAAAGAACACTACAATACTTTCGATAATTTAATAAAAAATACAATGAAATAACCGGCCAAAAAAATGTTTTCGACCGCGCCAACGCAACAAGTGCAAGTGGAATGACTAGAAAAGTAGTAAAATTTTTCTATCCTGTCAAGTCAGAAAGCAATGTTGTCACGATTTTATTACTATTTTTTAAAATGAAAATTAAGATCAAACAGTTGTAGTGATTTTAAATTAAATCAAGAATTTTGGTTTAGCTCTGGGGGGCTGCAGCCCGACAGCCCCTCCCCTGGATTCGCCACTGGTCAAGAGGGATATCTTTCAGATGCCTTATTTGAATTTTATATCTTAGTGAAATGTTTCACCCATTTTCTCACTCAGTTCATCAAGATTTTCAGGAAAATACTCAAGTTGGGAGTGCAAAAAAGTGTATTTTTAAGCTCATGGTACAACTCATTTCTTCAAAGTTTTCTAGCATTTCTTCTATTGTCATTGAATAGTCTCTAAAAACTTCTGAGTGACGTATTTAAAACTAACCCAAGCTTTTTTCTTGTTCGATTTCATTTTACTCTCAAACGTTTCATCCTTCATTAACCGTCTTATATCTGAGCCGACAACCACACCTTCTTTGATTTTACCTTCCAAAAAATATCAATTAAATATCGAAAGCAATCATCATTTTTATCCAAAGCTCTAATTGTATGTGCACGGGTGGCAAGAGAATTTGTTTTGGTTCATCAAGTTCTGCGGAATCACATACATTGATCCTAAATTTAAAATTTTCCTTAGAGATCATTTTTTCCTTATCCAGTTGAATTATATTGATGTACTGTTCCACTCACATAGATAGCAAGACCACCATAGGTTGTATAGCCACCTTGCTGATCTAATAGAATATTTAAAAATTTATTTTAATGAGGTGAAAATCAAGGTTTTCTTTCAAAATTACTGAATGAGTTACCGGAATTGAAGCAGAAACGTTCCCAGCACGTAGAAAGATACCTTTGATCTTCTCTTGTTAGAATCTATAGTCTTCATTGAGATAGGTCATGATCAGTGGACACGATTGCTTAAGAATTCTTAGTTTTAAGCAGTGGAAATGAAAGAAAATTCCCCGCTAACTCCACTTATCAGTGGTGAAATTAGCTATAAGTCCAGGAAGGTCTGGTAAGTGATTCTACTAGAGGTAAAATACCTGGTAAATTCTTTTTCTCAATTTCTGTACCATGAAATATTGTTCCGGTAGTAAGTAAATTCTTATTTTTAAGTTGTGATCCTAAAACTTGAGCACTTCCTTTTGAAAGATTTAAATTGCGTACTAAAGTGCTTAACTTAATTTATGTAAATTTTGCGCTTTAACATTTGTTTCTGGGCTTGCATACAAGTACAATTTTATTTTATAATTTTACTGCCATTAGTGTAACATTGCATTTTATATTTATTATTGCGCTTTTACTCAGAAATTGATTTTAAACACAAATAACAATGCATTTTATTTGATAATACAGTATATTCTCTATTATCCGTATTATTCACAAAAAAGTTAAAGAGAAACATTTTCACGCTTATCATGCATGTAGAATCGATGTTGATGTTCGATCGAGAGATTCATTCCGTGAAACTAGTGAGCCGTGACGGCGGAGACTAAAGAATAGATTTTTTCTTTTTTCCTCCACGTGCGATCTCTACCAGTTCAACCCCTAATTTTCCGAGAAATGACTCATCTAGCTCATTCTCGTACGAACACGCTTCTTCCTGACACGTCATTCTTTAACTTCTTCGTCCTCTTTCACTTTCGCACGTGTTCCTTTAGTTTTTGCGTCTTGTTTATCGTCAGTTAGTAGCGTGAAAGTTTTTACGGGTAAAAATGAGTGGTTTGAAACGAAAACGAAACAGAAATTAGAAATCCTTCAAGAACTCGATAATGGAGAATCAGCTAGTACTGATGCAGAAGATGTGCTAAATGAGGGAAATACAATTTCTCATTCTGTTGCTCTACAATCTATGGAAACTTTGTTAGATTATATGGAACAAATAGGATTTGATTACGGTGACATTACTGCGGTTCGTCAAATATGAGTCGATATACGAAAAGAGATGAACAAACAGCAGAAGCAAAGACGCATTGCAGATTTTTTTTAAGCAGTAAATATGAAAAGGAAAATTCCTAGTTTGATGTTATACAGCATTCAAATGTAAGTAATTTTTATATTTTTGTACTGATGTTGATTTTTTCTTTGATAAAAAGGAGTTTTCGGTTTATCTATGTTTTTCTATTGTCCGTGCGATCCCTCCCGGTGATTAACCCGGATAATCGGGAGTGCACTGTAGTTAAAAAGCTCCCATCCCCTTTTCGATTTGTGAAAAATATGTGGGTGTTAGAAAAAAAAATGTCATTTTTGTGATCAGCGTGTCTGATTTACTAAATAACAACTTACATTCTGCAAACCCTAGATTCATGTTGACTTATGTATTCCATTTATTCTTTAAAATTGAGGCCTTTTAACGAAACTTTTATAAAAAGGATGCCAAAATAGAGAAAATCCTCCAATATCAATTTCTGAATTGATATTGGAGGGAATTGATCTGAAATTCCGACATATTTCGAACTTGAGTCGGGGAGGTTGTGCGAACCTGCATTTATTGTTACATCTTTCTAAAAAATTTGATTTATTCTTGAAAACTGAAGCATTTGAAGGAAACTTTTATAAAAGGAATGCAAAAATAGAAAATATCACCCAGGATCAATTTCAAAATTTAAATTAGTAACTTTTGAAAATAGAAATAAATGTAGTAAAAATTTCGCCCTTCCCTGATTTCGAACCACCGACTTAGCGAATGCAACAGCAATGTTAATTCCACTAAACGACGACGGGATGGAGGCATTTAATATAGTGTTCTTTTCAGACCCCGAACTGAAGGCAATTGAGCTGTAATTTCTTCATATTTCAGAGTCGAGAATATACGAACGTGCATTTATTGTTATGCCTTTCTAAAAAATTCGATTTATTCTTAAGATTGAGGCATTTGGAGACTTCTATTAATAGAATGCAAAAATAGAGAAAATCACCCATTGTTCCTTTCTTTCCCAGTGTTCTTTTCTAAATATAAATGATTTACTTTCTTTAACTAAAAAAATAATAATAAATTTCCTGCGTCCCTCCCCTGAATTCGAACCGCAGGCCTGGCGAATACAACAGCGCTGTTAATTCCAATGAGGCACCAGACCGACGGTAGAGATGTGATATTTCATCCAGTGTATAGAGTTCATTTCACATCCTAGATTGAAGGCAATGGATCCGAAATTTTGTCATACTTCGAACTTGACTGAGGTAGTATAAGCGAACTCACATTTATTGCTACATTTGGTTCGAAGGAATTTGGTTTATTCTTTCAATTCCTACTATTAGTTCACACTCTCCCTATATATATTTATTTATATATCTTGTTCAAATTTTCAATCGTTAATAAAATACTTTTTATTCATCCACTCAAGTTAAAATACATTTTTTAAAACTTGTAGTGGATGGCACTTGATGTTAATACAGTTTTTTCAAATATTAATTCATTAATTAAATTTAATTAATTAATTTTAGTTTTATATGGGAGAAAGCATATGTCGCCTTGAGTTGTTTGGTTCGAATTTTTCTCAATAGATGGAGCTAGGTTTGCCAGCTTCTAGACCTAATATTCTTTGTTTTCTGGTATGTTCACGAAGGCGTCATTTTTCATGTATTTTTGTCACTGACGAAGTGTGTAGATCGCTGACCTAAGTAGGAATTGACTTTAAAAAAAATTTTTATATTACTTGTTAACTTTTAGCCTATTTATGATACTTCCATAAAAGGATTGAAAAATAGAGGAAAGGCAGGATAATTCTAATTAAAGTTCAACTTTCAAAAACTGTAAATAAAGAACCACTAGTTAGAATGCCCTGAATTTTGACCCGAGTATACTCGAAGAAGGGGAAAAGTATGGCAGAAGAAAAAAAATAGTTCAAACTTTCAGCAAGAGATGGCGCTTAATACGTCAGAATATGCAAAAAAAGAAACGACGGAACATTTTTTGGACAGACGAAGCTCATTTCCATATCCACGGAAAACTATTGAAAGTGGGCAAAATTCATTTTTTTATGTTATACGAGTATAGTGAGTTAATAAAGGATTAAAGTCAAAAATTTCTCTTATTTTCTTTACAAATGCAAAATGTTGCGAAAAGTATCTATCTATCTAAGTACTATCTATAATTAGACTAAGCCTCATATTAAGATATAGCAGAGAAGGAGTCATCTAATTAGATGGTTCGAATTTCAGACGTGAGTCGTTGCGACTAACGTGTTGAGAGGTTATTTCCTTATTAACGTGGAATTGTTTGCGGAAATGGAACAGTGCATTTATCGCAAAAAATTACTATAGAGCTTCCTTTTATTACTGAGTTTTCTGTTAATCATATTATTTGAATGATCTTTATTTTTGCTCAAAGATAAATTTTTTTCTGCATATTTACGTGTAAAATGAATAAATTAATATTATATGAATTTTCTTAATATTATACACTGTTTGTATACACAGATCCGATAAATTTATGTTCAAAATAAAACCATTAAATTAATGTTGCGAAAATGCAACATGAGCTAAATCATCGCAATGTATCTCAAGATTTTATAGAGGCCGCGGTGTCGAAGGGTTCGAAACACGATTTCCACCGAAGATCCGTCGTGTGCTGCACGCTAAATAATACGTAGGGGGTCTTCCCGCTTGTGTGGTGCAGAAGTTTGGAAAGAGGGGTGCCAGCTCAGGCGTCATCTGACCGCGGTTCAAAATGGCGAGTTCCGTTCCAAAAGAGTTCCTATGTTGCTTCAAAACGGGACAGTAAGG
>BGPR01000223.1:0-69791 GCA_013235015.1 Araneus ventricosus
AGCAGATTTGATGGAGAGATTAAGTTTGGATACGCTATCATCATTTTCAAAAGGAAATGCAACAATTTAAATAACTGAATCATTCTAACCTGGGACAGGTTAAGCCCCTGAGAGTTTAATCGTTGGTCGCGTGGTTTCTGACAAACACCAGTCTCACCGTGAAAACTAAGAACGTAAAGGAACCATTCCAGTAAAGTAGGGGTAGAGGTAGGCTGTCCCCGAAAACAAATTTTTTCAACTACGCTCAGCAGCAAAATAAAGTTCGCGTGACGTCTGTCAGACGTCAGAGACCTCTCCAGAGTTTTTAGCAGAGGTGGATTCAGAAAGAGAAATAATGCATTTGAAGAAGTCAAGTCCTTCAATACGACACATGTATTAAATAGTTAGTGATATTTAGTCTTCAATTCTACATTTTTCTATGTTTGCTACATGACTATGTTTTAGACATCTGGCTCTGATGAAATGAATGCGAGATAATACCCAGAAAAAGAAATAGTTTATTTTAAAGACATTGGAAATTCACAATAGATTCCGATGATCGATCAGATTTCGAGAACATGATTTTCAAATGTAAGAATTGATGAAGCTCCAAAAATCACGACTTACGATGAAGAGAGATGAATTCAGGATGGACTGAAAAAACTGGATTTTTGGGAAAAAAACAATTGAGATTTATTAGAATCTGGAAAACAGTTTCTTTGTTAACATGATCTAGAAGATCTCTTTTAAAAGATGTATGATTAAGATGAAGTTAATATAGTTTGGAACAAATCACACTCTTTAAGTGGAAATAAAATTCGGTTTGAACAATTTAAGAAATAGCGTGCAGATCATTTATATTTTAAAATTTTCCATATTTATCATTTAATGAATGCATAATTATCGAAAATTAATAATTATGTTAAAATAACTAGTTATAGAAGATATGCAATATTCTATTAATAAAAATATTATCTAGAAACGTTTAATCATTAACATTTGATCTCGTGAATATTCAAGATTTCCTATTAAAATTATTCAGGTTCTTTAATTATATCAATTTGAGTTGACTGCATTGATGTTTTGATGAATTTAAAGCATAATGGCATTGAGGAATCCGTTTATCACCTTTTAAAACAGAGTAAATATTTTTCATTTAATAGCTCGGATTTTTTCAATAATGTAATACACATAAATATAAATTAGGTTTCCTTTTAAGATCAAAAGACTTAATGAACAATGTACAAGAAAGACATAAACATGTTTAGTTTAATCTGTGTTTATAAATTTAGTTCAATTTAATATTCATTCACTGAAGGTACAGTCTTCAAGATAATCTTAAACTACCACCACGCTTTAAAGGTTATTAAATTTATTTTGAGTACTTGATTTAATTTAAGAATCTTGTTAAATTTACAATATAATATCAGTACTTTCTATTGTCTTCGATTCCGTATAAATGTTTAAATTATCTCGATTCCGAGAGTTTACATACAGAATGAAATTAAATCAAAACAATTAAGAAATTTCTATAAATTAATATAATTTAAATACATTGAAGCTTTTCTGTTTGAATGAAATTTATTAAAATAACATCTGATCTTAAATTTCTAACAATGTTTCTTCTCAAGGAATTCATTCGCTATAAATTATTACGCCAATATGTGCATACGCAATTTTATTTTTATAGACGACATCGATGATTTTGCCTTTAGGCGAATTAAAAACAATTAATCGGGACTTCAATTAGGATTTCAAATAAAATAATGTGTTCTAGTTATTTCCAAAATTCTTACCAAGACAAAATTCAATCATGGACACAAAAATAATTTCATCTAGTGTTTTCTTCATGTTATATAATTTTTTATATAAAAATGTATTCTAATGTTTTTTTAGAATTTTATTTCATGCTATTGAAAATTGGTTATAATGTTTATTGACGTTAGTTAATGCATTTTCTGAATGCCATGGTAATGAATGATAACACACCGAGAAAACAATCAACTAGACTAGAATCTTGACAATACCAATTGATTTTAGCACATTGGTTAAATTATTCAGTGTGCTAATATCAATCAAAAGATAAATGGAAAAATAATTTATGTATATTCGTGAAATTAATTGATTATTAAATTAATCTCTGAAAATAAATTATAAAGTAAGCAGAAATACCTTCTCAGACTTCTGAAATAAATTCAGTTTGAATATGATTTTTGATAAGAACAGTTTTTATTTCACATAACCCATTTAAGGAAAACGAATTGCAAAAATTCTCTGGATATTGTAAAAGTTCATTTCAAGCACTTTCTGCTCTGCTCATCTTTTGCGCTGCTTCGAATTTACAGAAGAGCAATATTATAGAAATTGGACTGTGAATGTAGTATTTATGGTTCTACTGAACGACATATCATCAGAAATTATATATTATCCATCAGATGAACAAAAGAAATCAAAATAGATTAAAGTATGAATTTGAAAAAACAAGATGGAAATACAATAATTTCAAAGTTAGCAAAAGAAAAATGCATATAAGAGCAAATAAAAGTACACATATCAAAAATAAATCTTAAAAATACATCGAATTAGTTGCGCGGAAATACAGCTGCAAATAAATAAAAGTAGAGAATACAAGGTGTACACAAATGAAGTGACACATTTCAAAAATTAATTTAAAAAAACTAAAAATGTTGGAACTACGGTTTATTTAAAGCATTGCATTTTGTAAATGGGATTATAGCAGATTCAAACTATTGACTTTGGGGTTTCCGTCAAGTGCAAAAGGCAAGTTTAAAATTTCGAAAGACATCTTTCGGGTTTTTGGAGCTCATTAGCATTAGAAATTTGTTTTTTATTGATAATTTGCCATGAGGTTTAATTTTATGAATGAAAAAAATCAGTAAATATATTTTCTCTACCAAAGTCAATCAAATGAATTAGAAATCAGTTCTCAAGACCAAATTAAATGTGAAACATAAGTGTCGCATGTCTTCGATGAGAAACTGAAAATTCTCACAAACTAGCATTAATATTTCTTTTCATAATATCATAAACACAAAAAGAACGTTTCAAGTACAAAAAGAACATTTTAAAATTTCTACAGAAGCATATTGAATTTGACAAAACCTGCAAGTAATCCGTAGGTACAGTGTACCTGCAAATAATCACTTCCTTATTTAAAAATAAGAGCGCATCTCAAAAAGTTTTTTCAGATAGGTAACGCAGCGTTACGCCGTTCTAAATTTGTTACAGCGAGAAAATTCCGTACGCAATGGCTACCGATCAGCAAAATCCGATTCGTCTTTCTTGAATATCACGAAAGCTCTTCGGTTTTCACGCTACATGTAAATTAACAAATTAAAGAGCGTAAAATTTCCTACAAATACATGCTTTTATTTTTCTTACAGTTTTAATATTTTCTCAGATAATGGCTCTAAACAAATTTCTGATTTCCAGTAATTTACGACCCCCTATACCACCAAAATGACATGCTACCTATCTGAAAAAAAACTTTTTCAGATGCGCTTTTAGTTTTTAAAAATTCGGAGTTCTAACATTTTTAGTAATTTTTGAAATGTGTCACTTCATTTGTGTACACCCTGTAGAACAAAATGTAGAAAGCAAAATAACACAATACCCCTGAAGAACTACGAGAAGAGGGATTCCTCCATTGTGTTATTTTGCTTTCTTCATTTCGTTCTATATTCATCACTCACAGTGGCGGACTGGGTCTGAAAATAGTGGTTGGCACGAGACAATAGGGGCCCTATATCCACATCTACAATGCTATCTTAAATACATTTTTTAATTTCATTTATTACAAATAAAATAAATTAAAATCAATAGGTTAATAGAATTTATTTCTAGTCAGTATACACGCATCATACATATTATTAGAAGTTAGAAATACAAAATATGAATCAAGTTTTATGATGGAATATTACATAATTTTGGCAGTTGTATAGCATAATGTAATTTTGTAACTATATTGTTGTCTGGAGAATTTTTTTAACCAAACTGAAAATAAAGTGTGCACTATTTAAGAATTTCAATTTTTAAAGAATACTTCTTACTGTCAAAGATTAACAACTCAAAAGTACTGAAGTGTATTACATGCAGCCCATTTCATTTAAGGCAAGTCAACAAATGTTTGAGTTCACTAGGTGACTTTTAAATGTCAATAATTACTCAGCATACAAATCATCTAAAAATTCCCTTTCGATAGATGGCAATATATAGGATTTCAAGTTCTCGGACAATGAATTTCTTAATAATGTCCTTATTATCTTTAGCTTCGAAATTTCATTAATATAATTACATCATTCATCACTCAAAAATGAATTTCAAACTCCTTAAAGAAAAAGTTCTTTTAAAATACCTACATGAACTACTTGCTATTCTGCTTAGAAAAAGCGCAGGAAATTTGCTAGGAAAAGAGTTTTCCCCTTTCTCTCTCTTACACACACACCTCCTGGGGTCCCCATATTGACTTAAGTGTAAGGGGGCCCACTTGCCATCGGGCAAGCTGGCAACCTGTCCAGTCCGCCACTGATCACTCACACAACCCCTTAGATAAAAATTTAAGGGTATTTCGGACATTGCCAATGCAAAGGTAACGGCTCTTGCAAGTATGCTTGACGGTAAATATTTTCGCTTAATTTTTATTTTGCAATTTTATCAAATCTTTGTTCGCTTTTTTTATAATTTTAAGCAAAGAAGATTCTGAAATGTCTCATGCAGACCGTCAACCATATCTTCATTCTTCGAGAATTTCTCCATATCTTTTAGAGTTGCATCTTTTGGAGGCTCAATTGCATCTCGGCTGTCATATCACTTGCGACCTTGCAAATCTCACAACATTAAATATTTATATTATTTCTCCACACTGACAAGAACACTGTAAATAATGTTTATTGGTAATTATCTGAAACAAATATTTTTTAGTAAACAAAGTGAAATTATTTCATCAATTCATCCCATTTTTGAATACTTGTGGTTCGAAATACTTAGATGACACATCCTGCACGCGTATTATTTTTTAATTTTTAATATTGTTTAAAAATTCATTTATTTTATTTCGTTTTTACAGTGAAAATTACTGCTCGATTAAACGCTTTATCATTCATTTTACTTTCAACTGCAGACAGTATTATAATTTATTCAGATTCATGCAAGTGTTCTAGAATGACTGACATATTTACAGACTCACAGCTTTACAACGATTTTTAATGTTTTAGATTTGTATAATGCACTGATCTGTATCGCCTCCATTATTCTGTTATGTTGTGCTCCTTCGCACGCAGAACCTTTGGAAAATCTGGACGTTGAAGATCCAAAAAAAGCTTACAAGGGTAATAAAAAATAATTTATTAACAATAGACAGAAAATACAAAAAGGAATTGAGAGGCATACTTGCTGATCACTTTTCCACATGATCACTAAATCTATTTAGTCATTTATCTGAATGCAGGATCATTTTGTTTGACCCGGCTCGGCAGAAATCACGTCCTGCCCATTGAGCCAGTTCTCGACAGCTGTTTCCCCACCACTGTTTGAAGAGAACCTTGTTCCAGATAAGTGTTTGGAACCCAGATCGTTTGACAAATCTGGGCTGTATTGGCTCCAGACTTCCCACTTGAACTTTTGCGGCAATTCTTGAGTTTTACAAGCAGTATGGGTATTATCATGCAAGGAGGATGACACCATCACACAACATGCCAGGGAGTTTTCATGGGATGGTTTAATGGTGGCCCAGTGACTTTTCTTTTTGAGAAATTGAAGGAAAACTTATCTCGAACAAAGTTCCCTTCAAACAGTGATGTGAAAACAGCTGCCGAGAATCGGCTCAATGGGTGGGGACGTGATTTCTGCCAAGCCGGGTTAAACAAGTTGGTCTTGCGTTCAGATAAATGCCTAAATAGATTTGGTGATTATGTGGAAGAGTGATAGCAGGTATGCTTCTTAATTCCCTCTTGTATTTTCTGTCTACTATTAATAAATATTTTTTATTATCCTTGTAACCTTTTCTTGGATCCATCCTCGTAATTCATTGCATGCTCGCGAAGAAATAAGAAAAATATTTAAGTAAACATCCTAAAATATAAGGATCTAAACTTTAGAAGCTTTGGAAGGAAACATTTTCAGAGAGTATGAAATCAATCGGGAGAAAATCATCCAACATTTTTCAAGCAAATTCTAAGTAGATATATCCAGTGTTTGACACATCGTCAATTTGAAACACATGAGCAAACCGTAAAATGAAATTTTATTATAAATGTATGATTCATCATTGCAAGTCCCCATACAATCTAAGATATGTTATGTGTTGTAACAGTGCTCTGTTCATTATCATTTCTAAGCAAAAATGAATGGAGATTCGAACTTTTAGTCCAAAGCATGAATGCACATAACATGAAAATGTTTTAGGTTTGATTTAGATTATTTTAAAAATCTGCTCTTAATTATAGCAACGGTAATGTGTTTAGTATCTTGATAACACCCGCATGCTTAAAAGCAGCAACTAAAACAATGCTAAAACAACGTAACTTTAAAACTTTATTTTTTTAATTATTAAATTTAAACAAAAATATTGTGCGAAAATAAAATTTCTATCACCGAAATGCTAATGTTTTGCGATTTAAAATAAGATAACAATGATTTCAATGCAATAATATGCTCCGGATTTATTGGTAAAAAAAATTTAAAATTCAATTAATTTTTAATTAAAAATCATATGAAAATTTTGAAAACCCATTACTTAGAGAGCACCTTCTGCCCAAGATGTGACATTTAGTAGTTCTAAGTACAATGGTCTGCCCTACCCAAGTAGCACATAATATAATCTAATATCATAAATTTCGCAAAAGTAATAATATATACAATATTTTTCCCCATATTGAAACAGTGTAAAACGCAAGACTTTTTCAATATTGTTGAATGTTTTTTATAATATTGGATAATATCATATAATTCTGTATAATATAATACAATATTTAATAATATTGAACTATACTGAATAATATTATATAATACTAGGGGTTCTTCCCCCTGCTCGCTCGCTACAGTGAAGACACTGCGTGTCCTAGCACAATTATTGTAAAATCTTTATATATATATGAATCAGCTTTATTTTGCTTCTGATGCTTTAACTTAAATCATCACAGAATAAAATTTTTTAGCCTCAAAAAAGATATTTTCCTTTAAATAAAACTTACAAAGAAAATTATGAAAGTGCATAAATAAACAAATGAATAAGAGTTGCAAAATTAAAACAAATCTAATTATTCTAAAAATTAATTCTAAAACAAGGAGAAGATGGAGGGAAAAAGCGCTTAGGAATATGTAAGAAAAATGTGCAAAAATTTTTTGGAAGTTCTTAATTTTCAAGGCTTAAAAATAAACCTATTAAGGTGATACTAATATGATGAGATAATTAGAAGACGGTAATAATGGCGAGTGAAAACACTCGGAGGAAAAGACTCTCACGCGGGGACCGAACCCCAGAACATTGAATTACAAGCGCAATGCCTTGACAACTGTACTATAGGGACGCACGGCCGGAAGGTGAAACAGGAGTTTTTCTTATTTCAACTGTCATTTATATCGTAGTTTGGAATTTTAAAGATTGCTGAATTTTAGATTGACGGGTAGGTTTGATTGAATTTATTTGCCAGTTTTTGATTCAAACTTTTTTTAAAGAAAAACTCAAGTCTCTGACTTAATCTATTTTGACTTAGATCTGAACTTCTCTGGCTCTCATAAGCCATTTCCTTCATTTCTAACTGATCTCTTTTGAATCATTTCATCCAAAGTTTCATTATATTATAAGAAATATTGTGAACTCTACGTTTTAAACTCATTTTTTGCGAGAAAAAGTTGTTTCACACCAGATTGAATATAGTAGTAGGCTATGCTTACGAAGTTATGCCTAACATGTCTACTGGTTTTATTTTATAAATAAACCAATCGTTGCCATCGGCAAAAGAAAAATTAACTACTTTTCTATGTCACGTATGTTAGCGTTTTATATGTATAGATTCGAATGGTAAAAGTTCGCCATTCGAGTTGTCTTTAATTTTTTCCATTTTATTTGTTTAATCTTAATGTATTATAATTTTTATTGAAGCATGATTTTTGCATTTTTTCCATATTAATTGATTAGTTGATTATGGACAATATTGTTGAAGCAATTACTGGATGCTGTTGCGTTGCGCGCAAATGGTATATTGTTATCACTATTGTTTACTTCTTCCGTTTCTTCTGTATTTTCTTTTCTGTAATTTAATAATTTTTTTGTATTTCATTGGAAGTGCTGCATTTTTGCGACATTCTGTTAAATACAAAGTTTAATTTTTAATATCTTTTGTTAAATTATTTCATTTGTATTCATAATATTGTGCAAATATTATATAATATTTCTGTGCTACTGGGGTATAAAGCGTTTTGAACGACTTTTGTATCATTTATATCGAATAATGGAATTTTGTTCGGAAATTCTGCATTTTAAGCTACGAAGCTTGCATGTTTCTAAGTTATCTCTCGTGCCTTTACTCTAAGATTCGAAGCATTCTTTCTTTAAGATTTTACGTCATTTCTTTGAGCTAGTCACTTCACTTGACATCTATATTAGCAGCTACTTAATCGGAATTGTATGACGTTGTCTATCGATTCCCGCAGCTGATATGTAGATCTACTGATTATTAGCAGTGTATATATGCTTGTCTCTACTATGTCATTTTTATACGGTCTGTAGGTCCTCTAAGCATTTTCTTCTCGGAGAGACATCAGTGCTATGTAAGCTGCTGCTGGTACTGTACCTATAAGATGTAGGACAAGTATCAACCCTGTAAAATGGAAATGTGGTAATATGTAAATATGTTCTTAAATGTGGTCGTCTAAATAAATGTCTCTTTTAATTTATATGCTTCGTCGTTCCTGAAATAATAAGAAAAGCTCTATCTCATAGAAATTCCACTGCAAAAAGCCAGGACGCTTTTAGCTTATTATCCAACAGCTCTTCATAACCAGTGTTACTCAAGCTGTCTGTCTCTACTACAAGCATTATAGTTTTTATGAATCTAAATAAGAATGAGACTAACAAGTGATATTGACAAACTCGCTTCCTGTGCCTGACAAATTTACAGATAGTAATGCCAGCCTATAAATATTATAATGTTAAAATAGAACATACACAAATAAATTCTTTCTAAAACATTTCATTATTTTTCATGGGTCTTTCTTGACGCCACGTACCAAAACTTTTGTGACATGCTAATTTTTCACGAATGGGCAAAGAGTTATCACGTTTATCATTCATTCGCCAATAAGCTATGGATTCCCATCACGATTTATCGGTGGTTGAGTCCACGGACAGCTCTGCGTTTGTTTCGAATTTCGGCACGGAAGTTTCCGCAGATTTTTCTGTCACGTGTCCTACGCCATCCTCCACTCTCTTTTAATCTTTTGGTATATAGCGGAAGGCAGAGAAATAGGGAATGGGACGGGGATAAAAGTCTTTTATAGGTTTTGCTCTGTCCTTGCCGTGACCAAATTTTAAATTAGGGTGTCTTTTTTCCATTACAGTTCCTCTTTTATCACTAGTGCCGACCTTTTTCAACATTTTCTTTCCTTGTCGGATTTGAAGGAGACATTAATTTTGGTTACTATCTTCGTGTTTTCAAGAAGAAATGCAACGGCACAAATAAATGAGTGATTGATGAAGAAAAAGAAAAATGAATTCAAAAGAGGGTTATAAAATATTTGAAAACACAGTTATGCATTAAGTTATTAGAGCAAAGTATTCTTTTTCAGTTTTTATGTGTATGATCTCAAGAAACAGATTCATTTACATGAATTAACTAATTGTTGTTGAATTAATAGTGTCATAGAGAGGATACAAAAAATAACGGAAAGTGGGGTAAAACAGGATACACATGTTAACTCTAGGGGAAATTAGGGAAAACTAGATTTTCAGTTGGAAAAGTAGCATATTTTGTATTTTATGTGACAATTTAAGAATAAATCTTTCTAAGATTTCACAATAGTTATAATAGTTGACAATTTAAGAAAAGAGACGATTTTTTTAAAGATTTATCGATAGTCACAATAGTTAAAAATTTAAGAATAAAGACAATGTTTTAAGATTTAGCAATAGTTATACCGTAATTTACAATTTACGAATAAAGACAATTAGTTTAAGAATAGTAATAAGTAAGTAAGAATAGTAATAATTCACATAACGTAGTTGTCTTTATTCTCCGCTCCACTGCAGCTTTAGTGGACTCATTTAGATTTTTTTATAAGACGGCTTTACAGTATTTGTTCTTCATACTCTTGTTTTTTTTATTGTTTTGTTTCGAGGTTTTCTTTTTCTGTTTTTTGAGTCACCAAAAAACAATTCTCTCTTCTTTAACAGCATTTTTTTTAAATTCTCTTTTCTTTTCTACTAACTGCTGGAAATCCTTTCCATCGGACCATTTGACGCAAAGGTAAAATAGGAATGGCCCTCACAAACTATCAACTATCTCATAACCTAAGAAAATCGTCTTCGGTTGGGTATCTGTAGCTTCCCCTAGTATCCCGTTTCACTCCGAGTGTAGAGGTCATAAAAAACGAAATAGAACAGCGCAATTATTACAGTAAATCCTTATTCTTTGATAAGGTATAAATCCTTAGTAAACCTATAATAAGCTGGACTAAAAATGGTTTTTAAAAGTGTAATGATTTTTAAGTAAGGATAGCTTAAAATCATAAGAAGATTAGAGAGGTGACGTCATAAAACATATAAACCTTCACAGACGAAGTGAATTTAACAACAACAAAAGGGAAACTATGACCATTCTTTTTTCTTCCCTAAGGTGGAGAATAATTCAGAAGAATTAATAACGTCAAAATCAAAATATCCCGTTTTACCCCATTATCCCCTTTTACCCCACTATTCCGTTTTACCCCATTATCCCCTTTTACCCCACTATTCCGTTTCACCCCATTATCCCCTTTTACCCCACTATCCCGTTTTACCCCATTATCCCATTTTATCCCGTTCTCCTCTACTCCTTTTGAAGAATCAAGAATATGAGTTATTTGCCCTCATTTCTTCGAAAAACAGAGTGATTTGTTGGATTCTCTGAAAGTTCTCGTTCAAAGCAAAAACTAAAGCAACTAATGATTAACTTTGATGATTAAAAATTAATTCTTAATTTTCCGATGTAAATAATACGAGAAAAATAAGAAAGCCCTGGGGAAATGGAAAATAAGCTGAATATACAATAACTGTTACATATATTACAAGGCAAAGAACGTTTCTTTGCGGATAAAAGTGAGAAATGACATGTGAATAGGTACTCAAAATTAAAAGACAATCTAAATTCCTGTGCATTTTCGGCGATTATGACTGCATCCCAACTCGAAGAACTTCATTGTGGTATCAAAAGTCTATTAATATATAAAATGAACATTAAAGCTTCAGGAAAGGAATTGTTCGATCACGCAAATTTGGCGAAAAGATTTAGAGCATTATTTATGTATTGCATTAAGTATGCGAAAGGAACGATTTAAAAAAAAATTGCATATCATTATTCTCATTTATTTGGCATCTTAGACGAAAATCGAATTGAAACAGCACAAATCACCGCTATTGGCGAACGAATTCTAAATTTGCAAATTGAGTTGCACGACGAAGAAAGTACCTGAATTAGCACCCCACGCTCTAACTTCTTCCCAGGACCGATATGAAGAGTTAGATTTCACGTGTTTTATATCTATAGCGATGACTCCCCCCGGGAGGGCACCGCGAGTGCACGGATGAATTCTGCCGGGTAAGGAAGCAGGAACTCGCTTCCCCTGGGGGTATAGTAATGGTAGGCTTGAAGGTCCCTCCACCAGTACGTACCTCCTTCGGGAGGGGTCAGGCCATGGTCAGGTGTTTGTCTACTAGGACTACGGCCTCAGTACTCGAAGCTACTGTCATTCAGATGGCCCGGATGCCAAGGCAGGGCGGGGGCAGACCTTCTTCTACGGATGTCTATAGCGATGAGGGATCTTTAAATGGGAAGAGCGATGGGAGCTTTCTGTCTCTAACGCGTGAATCTCCTATTCCGAGCGAGAGACTATGTAACTAAGTCATTAATTGCTATTACTTTGTCAAATATTGCTTACGATAAATCCTTATTTTTTAAGCTGCTTTATCTATCCTCAATACAAACGATTATTGTTTATTTTTTAAACTCTCCGTCTTGGGAGGAGAGACCAAGTCCTGCTAAATTCTTTCATCAATATAACAGATTTCAATTCTGTTCTACGGAGGTGTGCAAATAACTCCATCGGCTGTGTAAAGAAACTAGCAGAAACATTTTAAACACAAATTTCCAGCGATTGTATCAGCCGTTCAGCACTGCAAAAGTGCCACGAAGAGAAATCACAACTAAAAATTTATGTTTCGTTTTCATTTCCAACTTGGGGCTAGTTTCTTTTCCTATTATTTTCAGCAGTTCGTCACGCCTTCGTGCAGCGTAGTTCCGTGCCTAAAACACTGATTGCAGCAATTTTTTTGTACACCTCTGCACTTATATCACCCATAATTAAGGTGAATGAAGGATAAATTAAAATCTTGCGATTCGGAAAAGTAAGCACTCAAGTACTTTTACTTAGGTGACTGCTTCCTCTGTTTTGTCGCATTAACGTCCCCTTTTGTAATCACAAGCGGAATGTTTGGGGACGAAACTAATTTTGAGCTTCTCGTCCGAAGCATCGTAGCAAGATAATGTTTTAGATTTGATTAATCTGTTTTGATTACGTCAGCTGTAGCATTCGTTGCGTAACGATTTTTATTCATTGCAATTTACTGAAAGAACAGCTGTCTGTCTGTCTTACAGCAACTCTTTATAGAATATTAGTTTCTTTCCGGTTTTTTCTCCTTTTTGTCACGCAATGATTGTCACATCATGAGATTTACATGGAGTATGCCTGCCTAAAAGTATTGTCATATTAAAAAAATAATCTCGAACCTTGGTTAGAAAAGCAGCGTAACTCAAAAACCGGCAACTCTCTCTATTCTGTTTAACACCAATTGGCAACATTTGACCAAAGTCAGATAAATTTTGAGCCAGGTCTGAAAACATTTCGCATCCTCTTTGAATTACAAATGCAGACCTGGGCCTGGTACTCCGCAAAGCTTCAATCGAGGATTGACTGTCGGTATATATATAAATTTTGAAGCCGTTCTCTTGGGCCCAGCGGACAGCGAAATTAATCGCCGCCAGCTCGGCCTGACATATTGCAACATAAATATTGCTGGTATCGTATAAACATATATAACTTATTAAAACCAAATGAAGAGAGTTTTATATAAATAAAATTATGAAATTAGTAATTGACAGTATGAGCAATAAATTTTTTAATACATATTTTTTATTTAAAGTTTTAATGGGTATTTAAACAAATAAGAAAATTTTCATATTGTGTGTGGAAACATAAAGAAAATATGAAATTCGTTTAGAATAAATTAAATTTCAAAGTTTAAATAAGTTCTACCTTTGAAATGCGCAATTCAGTTTTAACTTAATTTTATTCTAATTTATTAGACATTTCAATAAATTAGCAATAGAAACTGAAATATGATTTGAGAATTTAGAAAGAACTTATAGAGGTATAAATCAACAATCCTCCTCAATGCTATCATAAATTTAAATAATATCCGTTTTTAAATTGTATAATTTCAAGTGTTATCAAGTTCATAAATGGAATGCTTTCAGGAGCAGATGCAGCAAGAAATCAAAACATATTTCTCTTAAAAGAATAAGGCAATTTTATTTAATAGCTATGCATTCTTTAATAAATTGCCATATTTAAATACGAATGGCATTTTCAAAGATCAAAGGATTCAATAAGCAATTTAGAAGAATGCCACAATATAGATTATTCTAAATAACTGTAATTTATTTTGTTGAATTTATTCTTAATTCACTAACGAATTCTTTACAGCAATCATCTTAAACGATAATACGCATTTTAGAATACTGTTCTGAACTATTTCTTTTATTTTGAATACATTAGGAAGTTACTGGATTAAATTTAAACATCTTTATAATAGTCTGATCTAATTTAAACATATTCTAGCATAGTAAAGATATTTAAAGCATTTAGTGAACTATGCATCCAAAGATAAAAGAAATCGACAAATTGAGATATTTCAATGTAATGAGACACAAATAAGTTGAAATAAATCAGTGTCTATCTCAGTAATTGAAATAGATTCTGAATATAAATTTGTATTTTTTTTTTCTTCAATTCATTCATCATAAATTACTGCATCAAGATGTGCGTAAGTATCTTCTTTTACTAGATCACGTTGAGTATTTTATAGTATAAAATAAATGGAATACGTTTAATACCGAATTTAGGCTTGAGTATCTTGAAATAATTTTTTGCTGTTGACAGTTCAGCATTATTAATGGTCAAATTGACTTCAAAATATTGTAATACTATAAATGAAATTCAATTTTTGTGCAATATTTTCAATTTCATCAAATACACTTTGAATTCTTTCAAAATATACATTAAATTTTGAAAAATTTTTAATAGTTCTTATATTTTCAATGGACTATTAATCTTTATTGATATTATTTAAATTATCTGCTGAGTCATGTTAATGTAAAATAAAGTTAATAGTTGACACACTTTTTTTAAAAATTCGAAGTTACACTTATAATAAAAACATTATCTTCGCTTAGTAATTTTAACTTTCCATTTAGTAGACACAGGAGGGTTAGTTTGGAACAGAACTCATAGTCCTAAACCGTAGTCAAATGACACTGACGAAATCTGAGCCGACACCCCTTCTTCAAACTTCCGCTCTTCATTAGCAGAAGGACTTTGACTCTCGCCGACAGATTTAGGCTCGGTGCACACATGTGGCTTCTTGTCAGACTTTTCGCGCAAACAGTCTGAAAAGTCAGAATGGGCGAAATGCTGAGCAAAATGCCGTTATTTACATGACGGAAACCGCAGTATCGCAGGAGACATGATTGCATTACTCAAGTACTATCAATGAATGGTATGTCACTTATTGCTTTTCCACCAGATTTTTCGCTAATAACTTTTCGGGCATAAATTGGATGTGTGCACGAGGCCCACATACACTACGTATCTTTGCTGGAATCGGGTTTTGACCATGGAACCCTCTCAATCCGAGGAACTTACCACGAGACCAGTGCGGCCCTAAAAAATTTAGGATATTATTCTATAGCAGTAGAGTATTTATATCAGATATTGGCTTTTGATATTCTTATATTAGTACAAAAACACTCGAAAATCTTCTGACACCCTGCATAAATAATTGATCTTCTCACTCTTTACATTTAGCAGATCCAAATAAGGTATTATTGCGTTAGAGGAGCCTCAGAAAAAAGCCTGCCAAATCTTAGGACAGAATAGAGAACATTGGGTTCGAGTTGGCGACGGTTGGGGAGAATTTCTCCTAAAAATGATCACGCAGGCTGTAAAAAAATACTTCTTGAAATTTTGTTTAGTTTTCATAACTAGTTTTTATATTATTTTCAGAGCTGATTTCAAAATAGATATTTTACATTTACATCCCATCTCTGTTATGATTTAAATGGTCAATCTGTTTATAGAAAAAGTTACAAATCATAGCAGTAGCGTTTTCTCTCTTTCTCAAAACTTCTTTTTTACGTTTTTTTTCTGATGAGCTTGCCAAGGATTGTCTCTTTTCAACGGCCAGCTGGTCATATGTCATGGTGATATGCCACCTTCTTGATATCATTTTTATGTCATGGTGAAAAAAAAGTGAACTTTTAAGCTCATATTATATCCTAATATCTTGAAATTTGCTAACATTCCTTTTACAATAGATATGAAAGTTTTGCTCTCTTTGGTTTCCAAGAAAGCTCGTTACCACTAGTTTTAAAAATTTCTTTTCTCCCGTTTGTTTCCATTTTTCCAATTTTTATTTTTCATCAGTTTTCTGATGTCAGGTTCTATAAATACCCCTTCTTTTCAAATTTGCTTCGGATAAGCGCAGGAACTGTTTATCAGGGTATTTGAAACTTTCTGCTTCTTTGGCTATACCTTAAAAATTGTTTTATAAGGTCCAATTTCATATGAGGTGATATTTTTCAATATATAGGAGGGACTATGAAGGAACGTCCATGAGGAACATGTCTAGCAGATGAGATGTTACGATGAAGCATCTATTTCTTGTTCTTTAATTGAAACTTTTCACATTGCATGTGCAGAAACAGCAATCATTAGTATGATTTTTAGACTCCCTTCAAACCATTGGTACACAAAACCCAAAATTTTGCAGTTTATCTTGAAACCATTGCCTTAATTCTCTTACACAAGGGGAAAACATTGTGTGGGACTCAAGCATTTGTCTTAATCCCCCATCTTCATGCAAAATAACCTAAATACACTTAACCCCAAAATTTTTCTTTTCTTTTTCAATTTTACCCAGTGTACTCCAAATTGTACTCCAAATGTTGCAGAAACAATCTAGTGAATTAACACGTCCTCTGGAAGCCATTACTCTCAACCGTAATACAAACTAAAATTAAAAAACTCTTCTACTTATAGCTGGGAGTTATACACAGATGTAGGGAACTGAAGTAAGAAAGACTTCGATGAAGGAGTAGAAAAAATGGCAGAGAGGAGAGCCGAGGGGACAGACGTGCGCCAACAGGCGAGTGATCCGGTTTCAACTTGTTTTCTCTGGCTTTACTGTTGTGTTTAACAGACAATTTTCCGGTTTTGAAGGAAATTTTCAATAAATGATAATTTATTCTTTCTTGAATAGTATTTATATAGAGCAAATTATTATTTAAAATCTACAAATATGTACAATAAGTTCTTACAAATAATATTATGTCGCTCTTAAATACACAAAATACGTATATGTTAGACTTGTGATTTGTAATAAAACTGTACGCGATGGAATCTTTTAATTATTTTTCCAGTAATTAGCACCCAAAAAACTATAAAATTCTAATTATTTTTAAGACATTTTTTTGTATTGTAGATCTTTATTGTTTAATAACCCGAAAATGATTTATTTGTCTAAACTTAATCTTCCTATACCTTTGAAATACCATTCATTACACCGGTCAAGCCGTATTCCTGATACCTCAGCCGCTTACCAATGAAGCAAATAAATTAGAAAGCAGTCACAAAAAATCCAAACACTATTTTATGTCGATGTCCTTGTATAAAAATATGATGCGAGAACTTAAAACTGAATGAATTCCAGATTTTTATAAAGATTTCTTTATGTTAGCAAAGTATTTAATTCAAAATAACCGTAAGTTATAAAAGTTCGACCTTTAAATATACACAAACAGCGTCATTTCAAAGTCAGCTGGATGAATGTTTTAGAAACTGACAGATACAGAAGAAAGTTTCTGAAAAGAAGTACTCTAGATTTCTCTACTTAAAATAAATTGGCCTAGATATCGACCAGCAGTAGCATTCTATCAACGAAGCATTTCGAAAAGTAACTGATATTTTTTGCAATGTTGTCACTGAAAGAAATATTACGTGAGTGGTATCTAAAGTAGCGGTTCCTTTCATGGCAATAAATATGATTTATATTTATTAGAAAATGCACAAGATTCAAAATATTTGATAACCTAGTACCTTTACAATTTGGGTACTTAACTGAACTATACTAACTCCATATTAAGCATTTTATTTTTAACTACAGGCTGTTTCACTTCTTAATCTGAATAATTCAATGGCTATTGGCAATTACATTTTTTAAATAAAAATGCAAGCTGAAATACTTACACGAATTCATCAAAGGCCTGGAACGCTTAAATGCATTCACCAGTCTATGATTCGTGTTTTTGAGAAGCTTTCGCGCTTCCTGTAACATTAAAAAACATATTGTTTAATAAGTCAGTAAGTTTATATTTCTATTCTTCATAGTGTTCAGAATCTGAAACACTGTTCCCCCTGCTATGCTAGTCTTATGGCAGGAAAGAGAGATTTATAGAGTCTTTTACTGGAAGCCAAGCCAATAAACCCCGAAGATGGCTACCATTTTAGAGACAAAATGAAGCTTGAAGAAAATGCTAGAATTATGTATCGATATCTACTAGGAACAAAGATATGGTGAAACTTCGAGAGAATTCAATGTGACATCATGCCCTGGCGATAAGCTATAAACAACCGAGTTGCTCAAACGAGGAATCAATCTCTCTTTGGAGTTTTGTCTGTAGTGTAAGCTGGTGAGCTTATAGACGTTGAGCGCTATTGAAAGTGCTGTTACTAATATTTATTAGTGATCTGCTGTCTGCTTGTGTCGTAAACAGCACTTGTCGCACAAGTGCTGTTTAGTTTTGTTACCCGTACATCGTGTTTTTCTGGACCATTCGTGGAATAAAGCGTCATTACTTTATTGTCCTGCTTGTTGGACTGCATTCACGTACTACACCCACCGGAGAATTTTCGTAACAATATATATATATATACAACTAGCGCACACACGCGACTTTATCACCTATATGTTTCGTCATAAAGCTCATTTGTTTTGTTATGCCTTTGAAACTTTTAATGCCTGTCGAAAGAAATTGTTTCAAAGGAAACTCTGCTTATGCCAGCGTAAGTTAAAAATTTAGATATTATTTGAATAAATGTCTACTTTTCTAACTAAAAATGCTTCGCTCCTATAAATAAAATGAGAGATTTCATGAATTCTACTCAAGAACGCACTTAATAAAAATGAATTATAGAAGTTTGGTTTATTAAATTAATGACTCGATTACTTCAATCATTGATAAAAGAGCATGACAAGATCTTTGAAATGCTGTTAGAACAATTACCTTAAAATTCCCATATAACTGTTATGGTCTTTAGTCTTTTAACCAAGTAAGAAGCGTAATTTATTTTTGTATATAAAATAGATGAATTTCCGAATTCCTGTTATGGCAAAACTAAAATTATAGATATCACGAATTGCAGTGATTTTCATACAAAATTTATGGTTTTTCGATTTTGTGTGACATCTCACAAAAAGAACTACAAGTTTTTAGTTTAATCTTTTCACTAAATATGTAGCTGAAGCTTTCATCTTTCGAATTCTGCAAATGGGTTTTAGAGGATACTGTGAAATTAAAATAAATTTAATCGCACTAATGCCATCCCGACAACCGGTGTGACTATTATGCATTGCTATTTTCAAAAGTTTTAACGTTAAAACTTCACTGTCTCTATGACACCTCTCCAGTCTTGATCATTAATGAATATAATTGAACTTCTGGCCATATTATCTCATTTGAAAAATACTGAAGAATGAAGAGAAATTCGAAAAAAATAAGAAAATATATTTTTTGATAGATTTTTCTTAAAATGCCACTAGGGAAAGAAATAAGTTGCTAATTCTTATTAATAAGAATTCAAAATTCTGATAACAATGCTTAAAATCAGTGAAATCTAAATACAACCATTACAAAAACAGAAAATGATGTGAAAAATGTTAATTATCAATATCGTAAATATGCCTTTTAAAAGGCGCAGCGTTTTCAGTGAGAATCAAAACTTGGGCAGACTCCCTCAACCCTTACAACCTCCAAACCGCCCATTTATTTCGACAAATTGCAAGCATAGCTGCAGGCTATTAATATTGCGGATGGACAGCTGGTCGCCGAAGGCGGTCAGTACAATTTTAAATTGAACAATTATACTACACGGAATTTTCCCAGCGTTTTTGATTAATAATATAACTTTAAAAAATCTTCAGAAAAGTAAAATCTTAATAAAAATATAAGTTGCAAAAGAGAGAGAAAAAAATGAAAGAAAACGATTTTTTTCCGATGTTTATAAATCAAGACAAGGTAGCGTAATCTTTTGTCTTGCGGGTAAAAAGCCGTTTGCAAAAGAAAGGCGATTCCGAAACCTAAATTATTGCTAAAGAACAGGAAGGTTACATTGAAGCTTAAAACTAATTAGAACGGGGAAGTTTTGCACTTTACAATGATGTAAAAATTACGGTGTGAATCTATGCAGAAAATTCGAGAGAATAGGCAATCAGTTAACACTGAATAAAAATCTAATTCGATTTTTTTTAAAACATATGGCATTATCTCTCTCTTGTGTTAATCAATCACTGTGCCAAATTTGGTCCCGGTAATTCAAATGGTTATACATAAAGAACAATAAAACGAACATACATACAATAAGCTCTTTTATACAGGGTACTCTTTTAAACAGTGTGCTCTTTTATACATACCCATTTCAAAATTAATAAAAAAAAAACCCTATAATGTAGCAACTTCGCTTTTCTTTAAATGAGAGAGTAACTCAAAAAGTGTTTTTTCATATAGGTAACGCGCCATTACGGCGCACTATATCTGCTGCAGCGGGAGATTCACAACACAAGTGTCAAAATAGCTACCCTGCAGCAGAAGGCACGTCTGTGGTTCTAGGGAAACAAATCAATTATTACGGTTCAAAGACGTATTTGGTTAGAGTACTGAAATTGTTAGTCACCAAATGAGAACTCCCTCAAGCGTTGGTAAGAGCAATTTAACGAATCATGTAATGTGCATCATAGGAAAGGTGCTGCACAACCATGGGTCTCAGACGAAGTTGTTGAACGAGTGAGGGAGACTTTCACTCCTTACCGTTGGTTACAATTGATTTCCCTTCGTGGAATAACTATAAATGTGCCAGACGTGTCTTCTGCTGCACGGTAGCCATTTTGGCACTTGCGTTGGGAATCTCCTGCCGAATCAGATTTAGAGCCCCGCAACGTCACATTATATATCTGAAAAAAACTTTTGGAGCTACTCTTTCATTTATAAAAAAAAGTTTCACATTATAGAGTTTTAAACTTATTTTTAGAAATGGGTCCAATAATTCATGGCCACCCTGCATATAGAGATGAAGAGAAATCGAAAAAAAAATTGTTTTTTGATGAAAAGTGGCGTAATGATTATCCAATGCCGGCTCCTGCCTCTAAGTATGAAATTTATGGATTAATTTCGTTAATTGAGCTTAAAATACATGTACGACAACCGAGCATGTATTTTCCAATCAAGCATTCACATGACAACCAGATTGACATCATATTCAAGTCAATTATGCGTTATAATAATGATTCCACAGTAAATGAACCACATGCAATTAGTTAGAATTCGCCAGGGTTTATTAGCAATCCGAAATAACAGAAGCAACACGGAAGAGTTTTACAGCCAACTAACTGATCGACATCAATTATGGTTCTGTCATGCCGTCACTCATCAAAGTACGATGCTTTACCCTCGCGACCTAATCCTGTCTTATCACAAAATCGTCACTATTACAAAAGAGTATCTTCCACTGGAAAAGGGTGAATAGATGCCACTCGAAAACAGGTGGAGTTACGGAGTTGGTGGAACGAGAAGATGGGAGGGGGTGGGTAATTAATATGCCTGTCTAGGTTCGTAGGTGTACTGACACCCTGTGGTCATGCATTTCATCGTTTACCACAGGAACTCTATATGTAACAGCAGTCAAAATTTTCATGGGGATTGCAACTCCAACTGCTTGTCATTCTACAGGGAGATACGGAATCTACCGAAAAACTATATAAAGCCCGGGAAATAATGAGCCAATCACGTGGATTCGAGTAGTTGCTGGATATGAACGTACTCCGATTACTGTTTAGGAACATTTCAGAGCGTGGTGCAATCGATGTGTAACATGGAGGGTTCAGACTTAAACTTACCAAGTCCATGAGATTAATTTCTGAGAAAGCAGGATTTGAAGTCGATTAGCTGCATTTAAAATATCAGTGGACTTCTGTTTGTTCTTGATGCTTTGCAGTTATAAACTGAACGATGGACCTGAATCATTGTTACATAGAAAATACACCATTTTTACATTACTATGGCAGCGTTAGTGCAAAATGGGCAAAGCATGGTTCGTTTTAACTCTCAACCCTCCGCATGTCAGTTGGACGCTGGTTAACACTTTCCCTGCGGCAGTCACATTGGCTCAATTCGCAATAACCGGCTTTTTTTCTAGTAACTGGAAACTAACTTCATATAGACTGATTTCATTTTTAACACATTCATAATGATAAATGCGCGGGTTTGCCGAATCGAGAACGTCTCGGGACTCGCTTCATACAGCGTAGAAGAAAGGGGAGCGTACCGAGACGCTCTACGCCTCCGAGAAAGGCAAAAAAGAGCGTACCGGCCCGCTTCGCGCAACATTGCATTTTTCAAACACATCTCATTTTCTGAGATTCAGAAACATTATAAAATGTTTAACTAATTACCAACAGAATCTTTTCAGCCTTATAGGTTTCAGTTTTCTTGACAGAATCAGCAGTATTGCAAAAGATTGTTTTAAATCAATTTTTTTTAATTCCCTCATTATTCTTCTAAGACTTCTTTACAACAAAAGAAGAATATCTTAAATTTATTTTTGAAATCAATGACATTTTAATCATTTTATGGATTTGGAAATGATTTATTCCATTTTTGGCAATTAAGTTTTGTCTGTACTTCACAGAACAAGATATTACTTTCATGATTGAAATTTATATATTAAAAAAAGTGAGATATTTACAGTAAAGATAAAAAATATAAAATAAAATTTAATATCATAGAATATTTAATTAACAAAAGATAAGACTAATTAAAAGAAAAAATACCGATTTTAATATGATGATTAAATATTTTTTATCTTATAAATTGTTATCCATCATAAGTTTAATATATTTTTCAAACAGAAGCCCATGAGGATTAAATTATAATAAACTATTTTAAATCAACGTTTGATATTTCTAGAAAATAGTTATCTACAAATACTTCCTTTGTCTTATCTTGGCATAAGCTCAGGGCAATTATTCTAAAAATAAAGGGAAATCCATGTAACATCTGGATCTCCTTAAAATTAAACGTTTTTGAACCACACAAGAAATTTGTAAGTTATCTTTGTCCGTATTATTAGAATAAACATTTAGAATAAAGAAGCAAAACAGGTGAATACCTGAAGAATCGGGAATTTTTCTTGGATATGGAACACTTCCCACGAAATTCATCAATTTTTAAATGTAATTTTTAAGGTTGGCGTAAGATCTCGCAAATATTTCCATGAAACAAAACCTATATATTCCATTTTCTTATCTCAAACCATAAAGAACTCTTGACTTGGTGATTAATTATTAATAAATATAATTAAGAAACAAGAATTAATGTCATCCAATATGCTAAGGGATTTCTTTTCCTAAAATAATATCAATCCCAAAGTTATTTTATTATACCACTACTAGAAAAAATTAAATAAATCAATTAAATGAAAAATTCCATTTTGTTGAATTATTATATTATCTGCAAAATCGTTGTTTATTTAAATGCCTTCACTAATAATACCATTTAGAAATTAAATGATTCATGCGAAAACTATTTCAACAAAGCATTAACTATTTAATGAAAAATATCTAATCTATATCGTGAGCTATAAAAGAACATCTAGGTTTATGTGCTGAAGAAGACATTGATATATCTTCTCTACACAAAAATGCCGTGATGAAATGTGTGCGTAAAATGATAGGTCACTCAGTTCTTCTGTGGCTAGCGGGTTTTGTGGTTTTGTTCTTTCCCGTGAGTATCAGAATATGTAAGAAATCTTAAACACGTTGCTCACTCCTCCAGTAGTTCTCAGATTTTCGTACACATTATGCGTTCAGATTCTAGAAAGTGGTTCGGATTTTTTTTAAATACGGAAATGCTTCGAAAAAGTTAATAGGAATCATTTACTAGGATTAATAATATCGAAATAGGACAATATTCTGTACTTTAGACATAATATAGCATTGCTTAGTATAAAAATCAGAATAAATTGTTTAAACATCAATCGCCTTTGAAACCGCAGTGATCAAGTGGTAAGGTTTCGGCTTCGGGGACGGCTTAGGTTAGCTTAATGTCTCTTTTTGGAGCAACACGAGGGCTAGGGATTCTTTAGGGACGGACATCGTAATTTTGAATCGCAGTCAGCTGACGAGGACGACACCTGAACTGGCACCCCCTCTCCAAACTTCCGCGTCACACCAACGGGAGGACGTTTGGCCACTACGTATGATTTATCGTGCAACAGGCTCCATACACGGCGGATCTTCAGTGGGATCGGGTTTCGAACCTGGGACTGCGGTCCCGCAGTCGAGACCTTACCACTAGGCCACCGCGGCCTCAGCTTCGGAGACTGAGAGTTCAAGCCTCGAACACGATTCCACTCAATATCCTGTATGTGATCTGGTGTAAGTGAATCAGCTCATGTTTCGATCTTGTCATCTGACGGTGGTTCAAAATTACATGGTGTGTCCCAAAATATATCCCTTATTGCTTCAAAACGGGACGTTAATATAACGTAATTTAACTTTTATTGTACTTTTACACTACTTAAAATAATTTATGGCAGAAAATGGTAGACTTATTCTCTAGTGTCTTTATATAATGCTAACAGTGAATGGCACACAAGTGAATGCGTATATAAATAAAGGCATGAGCAGCCCATCATTCCCCAACAGTCATTAAGATGTACAAATAAGAACAGAAGGAAGTCACATAATTTCCTTCTGTTATATTTATTAATTATCACTTCCTCATTTACATTAAATGTCTTGCCACTTTTGCTTATTCTCTAAAAGTGGTAAGAAAATTTGAAATCCGCCTTCATATTTAAAAAAGACAATCAAAAGTTCCACACTACCTTTACTTACTTTTTTTTATCATGTGGAGTAGAATAATACTTATGCTAATCATCAACGGGAAATGATGCTCTATATTCCTAACTAGTTTATTTATTATAAATTTTGACGTAGAGCATAAAGCGTTTACCCTTTTAGAGTACAGAGTTTATTTACCTCCAAGCTTCCGCACCACATCAGCGAGAGGACATTTGGTCAGGACGATTGATTTAACTTGCAACAGGAGCTTCAGCGAGATCGAGTTTCGAACCTGAAACCCTCCGACTCTGAAGCCGAGAACTTACGACTGGGCCACCGCGACCTGGTTAGAGCATTGAGAAAATGAGCATAGGGCTGCCCACATGTAAGCACCTAAGGGAGGGGTTTTGACGTTTGCTTATTTTCTGACAAGGAGGAGAGGAGTATGAGGAAGCTTACGTAAGATAGAAATCACTTTATTTCAAAAAATCTCTCAACTTATCAAATAATTTAATTTTAAAAATTAAATTTGAAAAAAAAAATGGCAAAAGAAAATTGAACTTGATTTTTGAAGCTTAAACTAGAATTACAAGAAATTAAACTATATATATTTTTTTTCATTTTTGCGAGTTAGAGTTTTTTATTTGAATTAAGTCCTAAAATTTTAAAATTAGATTATTACTGTTATACGTTTGAAAAAAAAAAGAAGGGGCAATTGTTTACGTAATTATAAGAGGGGGGGGTTTGCTATTTTGCTCTGACAGGGGGGAGGGGGTCAAAAATACCAAAAACCTGCTTACGTATTTAACGACCCATACGATTTATTTTTATTTTGAAATGTGAAGTAAAATGGCTTCTTTCACATTACGCAGTTAGTTGTTTGGGCAAATTTATATTGCGAAATAAAAGTGACATTTGCCATTATTTTATATTTCTTATTCATTTTATTAATTTTATATTTCTGACTTCTGACATTTGCTGACTGACTGAATTCTCAAAGCCAAACAATTGTCTCAATTCATTTCGAATAATATTAAAGCTGGAAAATCATTGAAAGCGAAAGAAATTTAAGAAAAATAATTAGAATATTTAAAAAAATCTTTTTAAAATTTAGTTTGCATTAACTGTTGTTTAAAACGTTTAACTGAAACAAGGTGAAATTTTAGATTGACAATTTCTCCTCTGACTCAAAAAGTCCCTAATTAAGATATATTTATAAAATCACAAATTTTATGTACAAATATTAGTAATAAAATTATTGAATAAATAATAAATATTTGTAGCGGTTACAATTCACTGCCTTCTCCTTTTTATGGTAGGTGGCGCTACTATTGCCATCCGGGTGTTTCCCATGATGCCTCTCTCTCTCTCTCTTCTTCTTCTGTGGACTTGTCTTGTGTTGTTGTTCTCTGTCTTGCGTCTTGTACCTTTTAATGTACTGTGTCGTCGAACTTAGTCATCTAATAAAAAATGGTTCCTGAAATTGAACTAATTCTTCAACAGCGGCGTTCCATATAAACATGTGTCTCGTCCCTCTACATATTAACATTTCAACAATAATTTTTTACACATTAGGTGAACGAAATTATATATAAATAGGAATGAATAAAAAGAAATACATATTGTAATTACTAAGCAATACACTATTTTTTTATCAAACTTGCTGTCGAAATAGGATGAAAATTGTCGAAAGGCTTTCCCCTCATGTTTAATCTTTCTAATAATCTTAATTATTTTAATTATAAAATAATCAGAAAAATAACGTCGTTTTCTTGCAAAACGTGTTCATTTTAATCTATTTTTTGTTTAGTTCTCCTATTTAAATTAAAATCAATGGCAATGTAATACCTCAATACTTTGTTCAATATGCGTAAGAACAATCGCATTTTTATACGCCGCTATCTAACTAATGTAATATCTGTGGCAACTTTCTTCCGGGCATCGGAAAAAGAAAGTGAGGCTCATGGTTTCAGATCAATTATTGATGTAAAAGTGTTCGATGATGTCTAGTAAATACCTCGAGGAACCTCATCAATTCGGTTGTGTCACAGTCTTTGCCGAGTTGCCTTAAGGCCCAGGACAGCAAGCAGAACGTAGCGTCAAAACATATGACATTTTCGGAATATTTTGAAGCAGCAGTGTTAAATGCTTTTCCCGACATAATTGATTTTTAAAGACTTGGAAATTTATAATTGTTTTTTATTCAGTCTTTCCGCGTAGCTTTTGGCCATTTGAAGATAATTAACGTATTTATTATTTGCATTGGGCATTTATTACTGACTTGCTTTAGATTTTACAGTATTGTGGTGACGTTTATGACTAGAAGGCTCCTTAAAAGATGTTTCAGTTTTATACCAAATATTTTCTACCTTTACTGATAGTTTTACTGTTTAAAGAAGTTTATTTATACACTGGTGACCAAATTCTAAGAACCATTTCTAAGATTCGAAAAATTTGGACTTAATAGGAATACAATAGTTCGACATCTGTTGCGGAGAATCGTAGGATATACAAACGTCAGAGCTCACACTTTACAGTGAAGGTTTGGTAACGAGGCATTTAGGAAGGAAACCAGAAATTGATGAAGATGAAAAATGGTTCGCCATCAGTTGCGGAGAATCGTAGGATATACATACATCAGAACTCACATTTTACAGCGAAGGTTTGGTAACGAGACATTTAGGAAGGAAACCAGAAATTGATGATGATGAAAAGAGATTTTGGCCCACCACGTTCCACAGAAAGCTGTTAAAGAGTTGAAATTTTCATCAATGGTTTTGTTTTATGTGCATAGCGTTTGCACGCATTTTCGTAGAAATAGCAAAAATATTCGTGAAAACATACAGGTTCCCTCAAAAAAAATCTCTAATTTTTCCGCGTGTTTTTTGCTTCCGCATTAACATGCAGAGTTTTCGTCTAAATAGGACGAAACTTACAGAATAGTTGACAATATGTAAAAAAAACTTTTTTAAAAAATTTGAATCAAATAATTTGAATATTAGAGGAAATAAGAGTATTTGTAGTAAGTAATTTTTTACTGCAGATTTTCGAAATGTAGCGAAATTTTTCTTTCATAACTTAGAAGCCAGATATATTGGGCAACTTATATAAAAATTCCAGTTCAATACTGTTGATATTCAGAAAAATATTAGCAATGCAGCGAGGTGAATTTCGGTACACTCTAAGAGAAGCTAAATAATAAGGCTCCATGCACAAACTGAAATTTATCAAACTTGAATCTTCGAATAGCTATAATCGAAATACAATTTAAATTATGTATTTAATTTATTAATATACATGAGTATTTAGGATATTTAACTTTCATAAAATTCAATATTACTATTCCAAGATTCAAATTTAATAAACATCAATTTGTGCAAAACCCCTCATCATTTATTTTTTTTCTTGGAGTGTACCGAAATGTGTTTATAGACCATTAACGGGGGGCTTAAAATCTAAAAAGTTTGAATAAAGATACCAACAAATGTCCCAATGCCCTCCTTGGATTCGAATCTAATAGATTACTCATAGAATATATCAGCAATGGCATTTGGTGAAGTCAGCTTCGACATATCTTCAACGGGGATTTTAAGGATGTTTCAAGAAACTCAGGTTCGGCAACACTGTACTGTTAAAAAAACTATCACTATTAATCATAATAATTAGAATATTAGTAATATCTTGTTCCTTAATACTTCCACTAACTGACTTATGCTTAAAACAAAAGAGTTAGCATTTATAACTATTCTTAAGCTGATTCATCATTTATTTTCTGAATAAATAAATTATGAGGATTTTGTGTGAAAGTTTAATCAATAAAATTAAATCAAAATATAAATGGAAAGAAAAATTCATGTTTAACTATGATAATTATTATTTATTTATGGGAGAATGAATTTAAATATTTAAACTCATCAAACCGTTTATAGAGTGTACTCAAATTAAACTCTTCATAAATTTCTTCCAGAAAATAACTTCAGTAGCACAAACTTATTCCATTCATCCATATATGCAATGAATACAATAAGGAATTCCTTAATAAAAATAGTAAAATATTCTCAGAGAAAGTACGTGACAGTTTTATTATGATTGAGTTATCCTACAATCTCATTACAAGGCTTCTCTCTTATGCAGTTTCTTCTAGAAACAGTTCAACGAACTTAGAAAAGATGGACAAACATAATAAGCAACAGGGTGCACTTATCTCATTACTTTGGCTAATGCGCAGATCCCAAAGTACACATGCCTTTGCAGTTCCCTCTCAATTTTAATGTGCTTTCCAGAAATCATTTTCGGGAGGTTTTTCCATGCAAAGATCTGCTCGAAACTTTCTTTCTGGGAAGAATAGGCCCGGTCTCCATAAAGATCATGGATGAACTTATTTTGAGAGATTGAGTTCAATGAATTGTGAAGGAGGCACATTATCCGAAATAGAAGTTCTGAAGGTTGTGGCTGGATATTCGGCGATGAGTTTGGAGGTGAGCCGAGCTGATAGAGAAACATTTCGATTATTTATTTATTTGTTACCACGTTTTATTCGACCTTCCTCCTGTGCATGATTTGAGAATCAATTCGTGATTTGGTTCCGTTAGAAAATTTCACGTGTTAAATACAGCCGTTTCACAGTTAATGCGTCATGACTGACAGAAAACGACATATAAATGAAAAGACATATAATCGAAATTTTAATGAAGAACTTTGATTATCGCAAATTTAATGATACAAACACAAATTCATTTAAAAAATAGTTTTAAAGCTTTTTAAGATAATACTAGCATATTACTACATAAAATCTTACCTTCCCTACATATCTGTACTGCTAACAATATATATATATATAAAATGATTTCGTGGTTGTAGTCAGTAAAAAGCCGAGTTATAATCTAATTTTCTTTTATTATGGGAGAGTGACGGAATGTACGTACATTGGTTTAAGTTTCAAGTCAAAAGAGAACAGAAAATCCTTGCATTTTCTCAGGTAGGGATTTAACATACAGACACATGATCAAAGTGAAGGGAATAATAGCTATTTTTAGTAAATTACGTAAGTGTTTTAGGGAAAAGTCTGGCGCCAAGAAGACGCCGTCATGATTTTCTGTGGGCGTGTGCAAGCGATTAAAATATTCTTTTAGTAATAAATATGACAAACAAGACATTTAATATACTTCCAGCGCGGGAAATAAAACGAAACTGGAGTTTAAGAAAAGCGATTTTCGTATACATTAACATAGTACTAAGATTTTAAAATATATAATATTAGAATTTAAATCAAAACTAAGTGAGATTATTACATATATATTTTTAAATATGATTTATGTGTATGCATATAGGCATTTAATTAATCTCAATTAAAAAAATCTTAAATTAATTTAATATTAAAATAATAGGAAAGGAGATATAATGACTGAATCAGAAAATTCGTAAATTTTAGAAAGAAGGAAAAACGACGCATAACTGAAGCTTTGCTTCTTTGAGGTTAAAATTGTTGTTAAATTTGGCCAAATCGGAATTTTGAGTCTAAAGAATGGCATTAGGTGGGCTTCATACTGGAACTGCAGGTGCAAGAGCAGGATTCTAAGTATTTCTTGCAAAGCTGCCTTTAGTGTGGTGCGACAAGAGGAACATGTGATCGAGTGGAGGAACGGTCTTAGGACACAATATTTTGGTCATTTTTACAAATGATGAAGAGGACCACGCCGCTGCTCCATGAGAAAGCATGCATTCGTTGTGAGGTCTCCCCTTTTCTCTGCTTTTCCCACAAGAACGGACCACCTACGAAGTCCCTAAGGCATCTAGAGGGAAAGCGTAAGAAGTCGTAAAAAAGGACCATACACGCAGTCCGGTGTTACGTAGAACCCCGAGGGTTCGGAGAGACGGTGCCGTTATGGTTTGTAGACCCCACAAGGTGCCGACAAAAGGAACAGTAACGTTTCGACCCTTTTCAATGATGAGCCTGGAAAGGAAGTGAATGTTTGTGGTTGGAGGATGCGGTTAGCAGCCAAACAAATCACTGAGATTGAATTTTTTCGGCCACTCCTTTGGGGGCTGGAAGTTAGGATTTAAGAAGTGAAGACGGAGGAGATCGAGATCGGATGAAGATTAAAAAGTTAGAACCTCGACGCTCCAGTTCTGGACTTTGATTACGAGAGTTTTCTGACCCCGCGATTCTTAGCCAACCCTTGGCTAGGCTAGCTCCTTTGGTGAGCTGCAGAAATGCATCATAGCATTCCTTCAGAGAATTGCTGGAAAAGTAGCGAGCGTTTGTATACCTCGCTGACAAATACCGACCTCGGTAACTTGCATCCAGGATAACCCTTTGGTGGTTTACTTCGTTTAATTGAGCGTTCTATTTACCTCAATTTCCTCTTCCGGCCATCAGAACTTACTGAACTCGCCCTGAGTTGTAACCCATTGACTGAACTCTATCAGTTCCTGAATCGATTCCATCTCGATTGTTTACGAGTGACTCACCCTGATAACTGCGACTAAGTCCAGTTACGAACATTTTGACTCTCGCGATCTCATCCGGGACTAATACAAATCTCTTGAATGTGTAATCCATGTGTAAATTTATTGTATATATGCCATTACTCAAGAAACCTAATTAAATTTTGATGTGCTGTATTGCTGTGTCTTGTTGATCTCTGATCGGACCCCGGTATCACTGGGCTAAGACCTTACATCGTGTACCTGTATAGGATTTTTCTCTTCTTTTGTTTGATGGCCCAGTTACTCCCTGCGATTTTACGTAGATTTAATTGGAGCTTGTGTGCCTTGTCGGCTTGCTTTTTGATATATCTTACCTGCTAAGTTTGTCATCCAAATGTAATCCCAGGTGTTTGAAGGATTTTGCTCGTTTTATTGGTTTGTTGTTGCAAGTAATTCTCGGGCTTCCAAGTTGTTTGCTGAGGAGAATATATATTGATTTTTCAGTTCTTACTGTGAGCTTATAATGGTCCATCCAGGTTTTGAATTTACTTAATACCTCCTGCCTCCTTATACCTTACCTCCTTAATTCCTCCTTAAAAGAGCATCTTTTCTTTCGTTCAGTTGGCTCCGTGCCAGTCAGAGCTGTGTTGACTTTCAGCCCATAGCCCGTCTAAGCTAAAGGGAGAAAGAGTTGCTTTTTCACTCCGGATTTTCTGCTCAGTGAACGGATTTCGGGGAGGACAGATTATTTTGCAGCTCAGACCTACGTCTCTCTTCGTTTGGATTCATTTTATGCCTTTTTTTCAATTTTTTATTACTTTTCTTTACATTTTCGTAAGTCTTGAACTCTGACAGTGGAAAAGTAAGCAAATAAGATTAAAAAGGAAAAATAAAAGCTTAAAAAATAATTTCAGGGGTTGCTGCAGCTCTTCACCCCTAATGAACGAGCCGCCACTGCTTACGACATTTTGAAATAACAGTGATGAAACTTCCTTAAACCTCTCACATCAATCGAAGGGTCTAGAAATTTTGCCTTAACCCCGACGAAAGCCGGTCTCAGGCAGTTGGCTTCTTTTGAGGAGACGTTTGGTCCAGAGATAAGCGCGGTAGGGGGTCAAATTATTCTTGCCCATCACATCCCATATGCCTTAAGGGAAGGTTATACCAGGGGTGGGGTAAATGACCACCTGACTGAGAGAGTCTAATTCATGTCGCATCCTCCCATAAAGTCCCGATTTTATAGGGACTAGGAAAAAAAAGTCGCCACAGGATTAAAGAGTTCTTATTCATTGTACTCAACTGAATAGCAATGACTAAAATTTTTCTTCTCTACATTTTTTCAAAGTATAATTTTAAAGATTTTAAAGTTTTTTACTTTAAAATAAGTTTAAATATATTTAAGTTTATTTTCCGGTCAAAAGCATTATAAATGACAGAAATTGCTCATATGAAAATAAAAATAGCATATAGTTATTATTTCTTGGAGCATTTTAAATTGAAAGCCATAATGATAGAAAAATCCTCTATTATAATAGCTTTAAATATTTTGGATTAATAGATACCATTAGACGCGATTATTAACTATAAGCAATATACTTACAAGAAATGTTACAACTTTTTATAGCCAATTTTCAACGAAACCTTATCAAATTTGGACTTAGCGATGAGATACGAAAGTTATAAATTTCTCTTTATCTTTTAAACGGAAAGATGTTTCAGTTATCTTTTTCATCTACTACAAAATTATTATTAATACAATAATAAATGTCGGATTTTTATTGATTCATTAAGTACATAATAAGTTATAAAACTGCAAATTATACTTCAATATGTAAGGTTTCTGCGATCAAAGTGGCAAAAAATTTAATGTCGCTCATTCAATTGAAGGACGCATATTTTGAAAAAAAAAAAAAAAAAACTTATGAAGACAGGAAAATAAGCACATTGTTTCTCATTTCAGTACATTAAAACACAATTTTCACTTACAGATTGCAGAATTGTTTTACAAAATATCTCTGTTTCATTTATAAGCTCCTGTAATTAAAACATGTACATGACCTGAATGAAAGGTATCATAAGAAAACTTGTTTAATTTCCTCGGCGTAAGTTCTCCACAAATTTTTCGATTAAACAAAAACCTAGATTTTCCAATTTTTTTTATCTCAAACTATAATGAAACTATTGACCTGATAATTAATTATTATTTATTAAAATTAATTAACAAGAAGTTAATGTTATCAAATTAGCTAACTGAGTTTCTTTTCTTAAATAAATCTTAATTCCAAAGTTATTTTGTCATACAACAACTAGAAAAAAAATGGCCCTTTAAAGGATTAAGGTAAACAGTTTCGTTTTGCCAATACGGACCATTTTTATGAGCAAAGTAATTCATATATTGATTTGCATCATATCGATGACTTAATAAATCCAGCTCCTTTACATATTCCATTCCAAATGAACCGCAGGTCAATTAATTAGAATTTGTCTAGACCATTGATTATTAACAATGCGAAATTAGCGAAGCAACACGGAAGAGTAAACCCAGCCGATTGATCGACATCGATTATGGTTCTGTCATGCCCTCACTTGGATAGGTATCGTGCAACAATGCTTAACCCGCGGAACATAATCCCTTCTTGTCACAAAACCGTCACCAGTGCGAGGGGGTATTGTGCACAGGAAAAGGGTGAATATGCCCACCCGGAAATCAGGTGGCGTAAACCAGAAGGGGTCGGGTTCGTAGAGTAATTAATATGCTTGTCAAGTTCCGTAGATGTACTGAAGGCCTGTGGTCGTGTTAGGGTGATGCATTTTGGGGCTTACCACAGAGGCTGTATCGAATGCGCAGCCATGTTTTGCAGCCGCAGGTTGGCTGGTTAGATGTTGAGTGTCTTTTTTAGGCATATGAACCAAAAGTGACAATATTGCGCGAAGCTTTTGAAACGTTAATCTGCAAAAACACTGATATCCATCAATTAAAATAAATCATTTTGCAAGCGGTATATAACCCGGTTAATCCGAAATTTCGGATATTCCTAACATTTTTTTTAAAATTTGCTAAAAGCTTTTTAGTGAAAAATGAAGGAAAAATAAAATTACGAATCAGAAACAAAGCTAATGTTTATTCCTAACTTAAAAGAAGTATTCGAATTAGTCTTCAGAAATGCATTCAGCACCTTAATTAGTAGAAAAAACTCCGATATGGCGATAGATAAATTTCTTATTGATGGTGAAAATAAGAAATTATTGCTATCATAACGTCATAGTCATTAAAAAAAAGAAATGGGATTCTAAATGGATTACTAATGTTTTCCTTTTCGCTTCATAAAGTAAATGCAAAAATGTTCTATTGGCATTTATTTAGAGCAAATTAAGTTTTTGTTAAATATACTTTTTTAGTTAATTTCGTCAAACTGTTATATTTAATTCCTATCTGAAATTCTTAAGAGTACCTGGGACTGTCTTAAATTGAAACAGTTATCTCTAACTATCTAAAGTGACGTCTCAATTTACTTGCTCCAGGAAATAGGGAAAAGGCAAAAGCCTCTTCTCGAGGTTTCCGATCAATTAATGATGTAAAAGAGCGCGATGGTGTCTGGTAAATAGCTCGGGGAACATCATCTCGGAGATAATGTAAAAGTCGTCGTCCAGGTGCCTCGAGGTAAGAGAAACCAGAATAAAGAGTCAATATTTAACGACACATCCTCGGAATATTTTGAGGCTGCTGCAGTGTTTCGAAGTCTTATTTGATGTGCTGTGAAACGCATTAAGGTTTCAATATTCGGAAGTTTTGCTTAGTGTAAGATAGTCATAATAATTTATCGTAAATAACACGAAGCTTGCAGATAATTCTAGTTTTTACGACTCTTATTATTAGAAAATTATACCTGAAATTGTTGTTGAAAGTAATGAATATAAAAAAATTATAAAAATCATTTTATTAGTGTATTAAATATTAAAAAAATATATTTCTTAAAAAATAAATTTTTAAAATGTCGAAACAAAATCGTTGAAGCGTTATGAGCTGATAGAAACTTTGTAGACAAATTTGAATTTTGATCATATTTATAACATATTTTAATTTTTATTCAATGTTTAGAATTTTCTTTCTTGTAATTATAATTTTTAGTCAGTGCTTAGAGTCTTCTCTAGTGTAATTTTAAACTTTCTCTCTTGTGATATTCATTGGGGCTTAATTTCTTTATAGCATTGTTTTCAAAGCTTTTAAGATTTTACTTTACGTCTATATTTTTGATTCAAAAATATTTTCCTTTTTTCAGTGCACTACAAAAATCATGTTTAAAAAGAAGTTTTATTTTCATTACTTTCTAAGCAGCTATTAGTCTTTGATCTACACCACGATTTATTGTTATAAATATTATAGATCATAACATTTCTAAAATTCATTTCCAGATGACAACACTATTAGGAAATCAAAATATAATTCTCAAACTCTAGCGCATCAAGATGCGAGTAAAATACCTATTACAAAATTCCATCTTTGGAAACATGAAAGAATTTAAGTTAAATAAAAGTGTATACAAATCGTTTACTTTTTATTGAAATCCTTTTACAGTGAAATCTCGCATAACGAGCAAAATAAATTGTAAAAAAGCGACTTTTCGAGTGACTAAAAGAGGGGAATTCTCTGATTGCCCCTGCTACTGTCTTATGCACGGAGCTTTTATTTTGCTTTAATTCTTATCTAACTAGGTGTCTAGTACTTCTGCGTGCACTTTTAACTGTTAATCGAATGAGTTTTTTGTTTTGATTTGTTTTTTCTAGTAATCAACGTTTCGAATGGAACGAATGACTTTGGTGATTTTCATTTTTTGATTCCAGTAATATTTAAGCCCATGGTTTTTTTAAAACTATTTTTCTGCCACGCAATTTACAGTTGTTGATACGCTACGTAACAAATGACGTGACGTATTTGAGTGACGTAACGAGTTGAGTGACGTATTCGAGTCAATGACGTAACATAATCGACGTATTTCTTTTACTAAGGAAAACAGAACAGGTACATTAGTCCGTGTTTAGCACTCATCTAGCTTTTCATTTCTGAAAATCCTATCCGAATTCCATGCTGGTTGATTCTGCAGATGAAGATGATCTAGGCTCCTTAACGATCTTATATGTAATTTTCTTTGAATAAACATTATACATAAAATTTTTTGAGTATTTTTTCGGCATGGAACGCATTATCGTATTTGACATTGATTTCTATGGGAAAAATAGTTTCGCATAACGAGTAGGGTTCTGGAACGAATTATGCTCGTAATGCAAAGTTTCACTGCATTATTTCTTCCATATATGTATAGTTGCCCTGAACTGCTACCGTTATTGTTAGTTACATAAATAGGCATACATGGGAAGACTCTAGAGATAAACTCCCTAGGAATATATGGGTACTTTAACTTAAATTTTGAATGACGTCTTGACAACACTTCACATTCACCATCATTTCTTGAGCAGTAAGGAATTCACAAATGTTCAAATTAGTATGACACTTTTATCAGTCATTGCTTGAGCAGAAAAGAACGTACTACTCTCAAATGAGTATGGTACCTTCACTAGTCACTGTCTGAGCTAAAAAAGGACATTCTAACACTCAAACGATTATAGCACATTAACCGGTCAATGCGTTAGCAGAAAAGAATGCTAAAATGAGCATGACACCTTCACCAGTCAATACTTGAACAGAAAATAACGTACTAACAATTGAATGAGTGTTAAATTCAGTTGTATAGTGACAGATTATGAGTTTTGAAATAAGATGAGATTCAATTTTGATTTACGGATCCGAATAGGAAAACAGGATGATTTAACTTTGACACAAAGAAATAAAAACACTAGAAATGATACAATTAGATATAAGGTTCCATTTATTTTGTTTAGAGTAGTATAATTTGACATGTTACGGTAATAACATTTCATCTAAGAGAAAAAAATGATATTTTGAAGTCTCATTTATTTCCTAATAAATATATATCATTTCTGTAGATTTGGTTTCAGCATATATCTAGTTTCACACAAAATAATTTTTAATCAAAGCTGACGCTTATAGACGCAGTTCATTCACATTTCAAAATATCTCGTAAGAGAAAACTCTTTCTACAGTATTTAGGGAGAAAATATATGTTACATTCTCAGCCTTTTTTGCTTTCTCGTATACAAGGAGAAAGAATAGTAATCGTCAAAAATTCAACATCGAGATTTTGATGGATCTCTCCGATTTCTAAAGTCGTAATTCCAAAAGATTTTTTTTTATCTGCGTATGTGTCTCCTTCAGACCAGAAAAAAAAATCATTTTTGGAATAATGTGTCTTCGAACACGATGAACTTAAAGCTGAAGGAACTAGATGAATGAAATTTGGTACGTGGTGTGTATATCAAATTTATAGTAATGTATCAAATTATGGGCAGAATCAGTCAAAGAGAAGGCTGTCTACCTGGTTATCTGTAATTTTTAGGAGAAAACGATAATTAAAAATGAAAAGAACTATATAAATGAAATTGAATATGTGTCTTTAAAACCAAAATTGTAGATATATATCAAATTTCGGATCCGATTGTCAAAGTATACGTGTTCAAAATACATTCTCCATTCTAATGACTATAGAAGAGGCTTATGATTTCGCGCGCGTGAAGGCTTTTTTTCTTTTTTCTCAACTATGGGCATAGGGTAAGTTTTTTTATTTATGAAGGCAAATTTTAATATAGCCTGATGGCTGATAATTTTAATCAACCTTATTAGCGTTTTGATGTATGCGTTTTTCCTCTTTCGTTTAAAAATATGCTTTTTGGTGTACAGATCTCCTTTGTCCGTTGTTTCGGAAATTTCGGGCTAAGAGAAGCTATGTTTGGCGTAATGCTAGCTTCTTACAGAAAAATTTCCCAATTATTATTTTGAATCCATTTCCAATAAAGTTTAAAAAATTGTTGTTCTTGTTTAAAGTTCAAGTTAAGATTCTTTTTTAATTTTTTTTAAAATTTTTCTTGTTGATTGTTTTTAAGGTCTAAATACAAAATGGTTCATACTGGGAAATTCCAGGGAAAAACACTTCCACTGGTTGCTTATCGCCTCTAAATAGTTTTACTTGTCGTACCAAATCTCAAAAGGATAAAATATTCTTCAATTGGAACACTCGCCGTGAAAAGATGCAACTTAATTTGGAGCGGCAGTATCTGAATTCTGCGGCGTTTCAAAAATTGGTCTTTCAGATTTCAAGAAAACTAACAACGTAGTAGCATATTTTCATAATAGATACTCTACGACAAATCGAAAAAATGACGAATAAAGAACTTGCTTGTAAACCAAAATTGTGTATTTTTTCAATTATATTTCATCACCATCATTTAACATTTATGTACCGCTAATTGGAGCCACAATATTATTACTAACACAGCATTTAAATTTAAAAAGAGAATGCATTCAATAGCTGGCATTAAAATTTTGACTTATTAGTTTATGCCTAAATGATATTGAATTTCTGTCGTCTGTAAATCATAAATGTTTAATGATTGAAATAATGAAAGGAATTATTTTTCTTTCCGGTCTGCACCAAATGAGGGAGAAAATTTCGAGTTAGTAAGCCGAACAGACCCATGTATTATTATTTTACAAAACTTTCACTCTAAACCCTCAAAATGAACCCTATTTCTAGATACACTTTAAACATTCCATTGATCGGCAGGATTGAAAAGACATAAATTTCTCAATCTTACTCGTAAACCAAGTCGCAACTTAATTCACAAGTTTTGTTCAAGGAAAGAAGTGGTTTCGGGCTGGGTTGAGAAAGAAATGAATGAATAAACGTAAGATTTCCACACCAAGGCCATCGAAGAATGTGCATCACCACCTCCAGAACTTCGGTTTCGGAAAAGATCCGATTGCCCCTTCAAAATTCATGAAACGGAACCTCGCGAAATAATTTTTCTTTCCGGTCTGCATCGAGTCAGGGAGAAAATTTCGAGTAGATCTCGGCAGCGGAAAACCTCTCTAAAAAGACTTACCAAAAACGCATTAAAACCGAAAGGAATTGAAAATGCATGAAAATCTTGAGAGTTTTGAGTTAAATTAGTCCAAGTTATGAGATAAATGCATCCTTTTGGATATGAAGTTTATTAGTGGATGGCCTTTTTTGTGAATAGAAGTCTACGGGAACCGTTACAGGAAAAAAAATAAGGAGGGAAGTCTCATAATAAGATTGCGAGATAACTGAATAAATTAAAACTGACATGTTCTTACTCTGAGCTTTTCTGTTTCTTTTCTTATCAGTAAAAGCTTTATTTTATTAAAATCTTTTGTTGGGTGAATGAAGAGGTCAGTTGTATGTTGCGAAAGTTATTTTCTGAAGGAAGTTTCTGTAAGGAATAAAACGCGTCGCTCAGGATAATATTTTCAGAATTTGATCCAACTAATTAATTTCATATATTTATTTGTGCTGTCATACAGCTATACTTATAATATATCATTATTTCTTCGTTTGAAAATTTTTTAAAATCGATGAATCGCTGAATTGTTAATGTGTAATTTCCCATTCTCTTCACTAAAAGAATTTGTTTTTAATGATGCTTCCTTTTTTCAATTTAATTTCATACACAGGATTCTACAAACTTTTATGGGTGGTACAGCTTACTAAAACATACATTTTTTATATAGAAAAGTATGTTCGGAAGTGACGCGTTGAGGCACGAACACAAAAAATGAGACATGAAAAGAAAAAAAAAACATCCTTTATTTACAACATCATCGCAAAGTACTTGTTTGCAGAAAAGTTTACAACAAATGCTCAAAATTGCGACTACCAACATCAATACATGCTTGGTAGCGTCGAAGAAGTGATCGCCGAACAGTCCCATAGATGACAGGTATTTCGTGCACTCTTGCAGCCGCAATGGATAGTCGAGCAACGAGGTCCTCAATTGAAGCAACTGGAGTCCCGCAAATGATGGCCTTCAAATGCCCCCATAAGAAGTAGTCGAGGCTCGATAAATCTGCCGATCGAGATGGCCATCGGGCTGGTCCACCACTCCCATTCCATCGCCCTGCAAAACTGGCATCCAGATAATTGCGGACAACCACTTCGAAATGGTTGGCGTACCATCATGCTGAAACCACATTTGATTTTTGTGTTCGTGCCTCAACACGTCACTTCCGACCATACATTCCTATACAAAAAATGTATGTTTTAGTAAGCTATACCATCACTCAAAGTTTTCCCATGACCGTAGAATCAACCTGCACGTATGCATTTTCCTAATGCCTGCGTAATTTTAATTTGAGAAACAGAATTTTCTTACAAATGAATTTATAGCACTATATTCCAAAATTATTCGGACATTAATGGATGTCATATGTATTTGTATTTTCAGCCTTAAGTTTATCAAGGTGAAATATTTTATGGTGATAATATCTAAATAGCACTTTTACCGAAATTAAAACGAATCTTTTGATATGTTTCTTTAAGCCAGAAAAATATAATTAAGGTTGCTGTATTTCTGCTGCAATGCTTTGCTTTTAGATCTTTTAATTCTAATTAATGGAAAGTATCATTTTTCAATGCATTAAAATCAATGCGTTTCGCCATTTAAGTGGTGGTATATATTAAATAAAGGCAGTTTTAATCAATTTGTTAGGTAATAAAAACTTCCAGCCTTATATACGGTTTTTAACACATTCGCTGCCCCTATTCACGCCTGAGATTCGAACAGTCTATCTAATTAGATGACCCCTTCTCTTCCATATCTCAACTACAGTAGAGAAGGGGTCATCTAATCAGATAATACGTTCTGGACACTCCAGCGCATCGTTTAAGGAAATCGAAAGTTTAGATAATTTTTTCAAAAAAATGCAGTATTAATTATATCGATATGTATAAATTTATAGATATATATGTAGGAATTGTATTTTTCCCGTCTAGCTTAAAAGCGTAAGTTTAATTCCTTCCTAATAATAATTTCTCACTTTCCGTACAATCTCATTTGAATAATTGTTGTGTCAGCGGAAAGATATCGAGAGATAACGATCACGCGGTCTCTTCGTGCTAATCACGTGATGCGTGGGTGTTTCTCCGTTAAAAAAACCAAGCGTAATGTTTGAATCGAGGAGAGATGACTGTTTGAAATCAAGAAGAACGGGCATGCGATAGGTTGGTGAACATAACAAGCTACAGGGGTCTCTTCCCTGTTAGCACGGCTGCGATGGGCGATGGCTGTAACTAATCTTTTAAACGTGGTGTAAGTTGAAATTTAACTTAAGTAAGTAACAAACCCTAAATCTCTCTTGTCTTATCTGTAAATAACCATACGTGTAAATACATTTCTCATTTTAAATTTTATTAATAAATAATTTAATTTTTAACTGCTGTTTCTCCTCCTTTATCTTTGGTGCATTTTCCCCTAGAGTGTTCCTTAGATGAAGCATCTTTACCTGTAGGCGGATTTTTTTCCCCTGCAACCCTTTTCCTACATAATTATGGTTGCTCAAGCAGAGATTATTCCCCTACAACCCGATTTTTTACATATATCTTCTTTTTTTTCTGATGGCGTTGCAGAAATACTTTCAGACGACGGAAAAATAGCTGGTAAGATCTCATTTTTTGTCATTTATTTTTTAATTCTTTCATGTTCCGTAAAACGGTTACTTTGCACTCGTAGAAATAAGTTTGCACAAGTGTAAAACTTTTATAAAGTGAAATAGAGAGAAACTGAGTAGGTGTGTGGAATTCAGAATTTTTTCTATCCTCTTGTTAAGACTGACTAATGTATTTATTTCTTGAAACGTATATAACGAACATACATCAGGAGGTTATAGATGGGTAAGGCAATGAGCGAAAATTTTAGTGCTGTAAATCTGTCTCTGATGAATAAAGCGTGATATTTCTGCAGGCAAGTGCATTTAAATGTGAAAGGTACTAAACCTAGCTTACATTTTGTTGCTTTAGATGCCAATAATATTTGTTAGTTATATTCTAGTTAATTTTTTTCTGTCCTGGCGTAACTTTGCACCATGGAAATTTGCGGTAAAAAGCAACCCCCGATCGTTTTATCTAAAATACTTTTTCTCTAAATAATAATAAGAGCAATGCTTCCTTTTGTTTCAGATAAGCCCAGGTACATGAAATTGGCATTCATGCTAATGAGCATTACAAGTGTATGGAGTTCTCTCCAGAGACCTTAGAAGCTTGATTTAACGCCATTTCAGAAGTTTAGGCCTTTAAATTTAATTTTTCTTTTATTTTCTTTCTCTTTAAGAGGCAGAGAATTTCTTTGGTACATCAAGCGAAGAGTTTGTTCCAGAAGACATCTAAATCATATAAGGAAACATGGAAATCCCCAGTTTTCCGCCAATAATAAGGAAAAAGCCGTGGCAACGTGTAGTCCAATTCACTGACTTCGGTTTTCCTGTCAATAGTATAGACCTTAAAATGATTATAAACATTTATGTTACTAAAAAGGTGAGGTAATCGATAGATTTCATTAATAACACACCCGGCAATAATTGAATAAAAGGATTTGTAGAACGCCATCCTTGACCGCATAAAATGATGTAAAATTGCTAATTATAGACAGGTATTTATAAAATTTATTTTTCTTGTGTATTTCCATCCGGGCTATCAATAAATATATCTAAAGTTGTATCCAATGAATATGTTTTAGAAATATACTGAAAAAAATAGCAAGTGCAAAAATCCCCACCTATGAGGTAACTTTGCACCCAAACTTCGGAAAATAATAATTATTAAATTACTGTTTTATCCAAATTTTGCTGCAAAACGTTTCTCCAGTAATCACTCAACATGGAGAAAATCAGAAAAGCCCTTTTTTTAAAAAATATATGGAACTAATCTTGAAATTCCTACTGAAATCAAGAAAATCGCTACAAAGTTTACGGTTTGAATTTTCTGTTCAATATAAAAAAATTGCATTCCGAATGTAATTAACTATTAAGTTAGTTATTACTATAAGTTTGTAATTTATACTTTCTTTCTTGTAAGTTTAAATTAACGATATAAGTTCCTAAAATGATCGTGGACCAGTTGTCATAGTTATTTTTAATAAAATTTAATCTAGAGAAATCTTTTAGCAATTCTTCGCCAATTCAAGATTTTTAATTCATTTGAATGCATTTATTAATATTTCTCATGTTCAATAATTTTGACATTGTTCTAAAATGGTCTCTTATTACATTTATTCAGAACTGTATGATTAGAAAACTAAACTACAAATATCCGTGCAAAACAGTCACGACTCATTTTTTCTAAGAAAACTTGCATCATGGAGTATGCATGTACATTCTCATATTATTCATTATTTATCCAAGAAATCAACATTTCAATTTGAAATAAACATTATATTTCGACCCTCATTTGAATTTTCAAAATCTAACCAGTGCTACCCAATATAATTCTACTGATCATCAAGATGCATAAATTATCCACGAAGTCTACTATTAAATTGCAAACGTTCGCATAATGCATGGCTGTAATTACAGTCATTCATCTGCGTATGTTGTATTATTGTGAGGATGACTTGTGATATCGAATAGCCAGATGGGAGAACAATTATAATCCGGGAAACTCTTGCCTCTAAGGCAACTCCTTACTGGCATTGTGTTATTCTTATTCAGATATATCAATGTATCAAATATAACATGATGTTTGCATCTGATGTGAATATTAGAGCTGCTTGGATCGTGCCACGAGTGTGCAACAACAGAAACTCTTGATGAAAAGTAAAATTTAATTAACTATTATTTTGTTGGTCGACAGAATTGTTAAGACTTCTCCAAAAAGAGAAAATATTGTAGGATTACCAGAAAAGTAATATCCTTTCCCAGTTTTTGGAACACATCATCTATAATTCTTATCGACTGTACGTCGTGTTAGTTATTCTTACTTTTCCCAATTAACAATCAATTTAGTCATCGCATTTGTTAGGGTATAATATTCCAAAACAGGAAAACGACTTTTCGTGTGGTTAGAATTTCCCACAGAATATACGGCCGAAACCGGCTCTTTTGCCATTAAACATAAAATTCCATTCCATTCTTGACGATTAGGACGCCGAAGGAAAGAAATTCTAATCAGTTTAGGTACAGCTGCACCAGCCATTAGGCCAAGGAAAAAATCTGCCGATGCAGCAACTAAACCGCCAGAAAGAAAGATACTGAAATTGTAGAAAATCTCGGAAAAATTTACGCTGTTATCTTCTGACGTAGAATTGAATTGGACGAAACGTTGATTAATGAAAAAAAACTTTTTTATATCATAAAAATATAGTATGAATAATTGCATTCAATCTTGTTATCACATATGTGAGGTTGTTATATTCTAGAACAATAAAACATTTTTTCAGATCGTTGGAATTTTTCACAGATTACATTCGCATCGAGCCATCTCCCCGCCCCGCCTTAGCATCCGGGTCTATGTTGAATGACCGGCTGCCACGATTTCATCGGGCACTCTGGCACCCGCATTATAGGAACCATTACGAGAGGCCCAGGGGACGACTCCCCGTTTTACCAGGGTACGACCCATCATCGGACATGGGTATAAGGGCCGCGCCACCATTACCATACTCCCAGGGGAAGCGAGAACAAGCTCGCTTATCCGGCGGCTTCTCACTCTTGAACTCGCGATAACCCCCCGGGGGAATTTCCCCGAATTTTGTCTCAATTGGGGAAAATCCTGTAGGAGTTACTGGTAGAAGTGACGAGTCATCACGCAAAGAAAAAATTAAAATCTTCTGGCACAGCAACCATCCGAAAGAAACGATTAAAATTCTCTGAAAAATGTATACAGCTAGTCTTTTGATGTAGCAATGGTGATATAATGAAAAAGATATTTTTTATATTCTATAAAAGAATGTAGTTGTAATAATAGTATCTCGGTATTTTTTTCCCCATTTGGCTTTTATAAATGACAAATTTTTACTGAAAATGTGCACGTATGAACTGATTAAAAGACAAACGAAATTTTTAAAATAAATGCAATTTTCTAAAATTAGAGAATGTCTTTTGGGTTTTTACTTTAAAGGTTTATAAACCAATAAGTCATTGTGCTTTATAATTTTCTGATTGAATTGTAATTCTAATCATTGAAAAATCTAAAATTTTCATATTAAAATACGATGTCGAATGATTTAACTTCGTATAAAATGACAGTTAAATATAGTAAATTGATACAAAATATTATAATTGAAAAAATATCCTTTTAAATAAGGGGCAGTACTACTTTTGCATTAATCCGTCTTACATGGTGTAGAAGATTCTATTTAAAATGTTGTACCACTTAGCAAAATACTTCATAGGTTAACACATCTTGCACTATTAGTCTTTGTAACTGAATGAGTTTGAAGAAAACACCATTTACTTATCTCTCGCTCAACTTTATCTTACACTCCATAGACAACCTTTTCTGGTTATATGGAACTGAAATGATGCCGAGGCATTAACATTTTTCCTTGTGAATCTTTAATCTCCCCCATTAACCTTATACTATTAATTTTCTTGAAAAATTTCTATTGATTTAACTTTACGTAACAGAACTTTCAGTGGTTCAGTAGCAAATTCTATTTAAGATAATAGATGAAATTATAGGCATCCCCTTAAAATGATTTTTATGTTGTATTGCGAAACATGGTTTATTTTGCCTGTCTGTCTGTTAATGCTTACTTGATTTATTTGTACTCAGGGGAAGAATTACGAAAAAATATTTCTTTTTACACACTTTCGTTTAACTTGGCTTGTTTTTCTTTATTATTTTCTAATTATAAGTCTATAAAATATTTCATGAATCATCTTAAACTGATTTTTTTCTGAAATTTACTTTCAGATGTAAAGCACATATGGAATGAATTCATTAATCGATCAACTGATAATGAACCTTATGCATGTGACGTCACATCCTCCGACACGTGATCTGCCGGAGGCAGCCATTGGTCAGTCTTAAACAGCTGACTCAGAACTGCTTTTATTTCTGAGTCGCTTATAGGCCGATCGTTTTGTTTATTCCTCCACAGCTGTTTTTTTATACTCTCGAACTCAAACGGTGCATAAGGTCCATTAGGTTTGGAAAGTCTTAAAATAGTAAGTTGTCATCAAGGACACATAAGCATTCGCAATTTCATTAATCTAGCATATCAAAAGATGAGTGAAAAAGCGATTAAAAATTCCATTTATTACAAACATGAAACTAGTCAAATTAAATAAAAGTGTCTGAAAGCAAAATGGTTTTGCACTTTTTACCTATATTGCTTTCTTTTATGCTTTTGAAGAGGAAATTTTTCGCTCGCTTTCTGATGTGATGAAATTTTGTACACGTTCTATCACAGTGCACAATTTTATTATTTCCAAAACTTAATTACCGATAAAACTATTAGTTTAGTTAAATATTTATTCCTACCTCCTAGTTAATTTGAGACAAAATTATTTCAACACTCCATAATATCTAGAATAATGAATTGTAAATTAAAATCTAAAAAGTTAAAAATCATTAAAATAAAAACATTTGCGTTCTGATACGCTAATAAAAGTGAATTCTAGAAAACGCTTTTTATTAAATTTATTGGAATTATATTTGTTTGCCTGTCTCGTCTGTGAACACAATAACTCAAAAATACGTCATGAGGTAGAGAATTTTAAAAAAAATATTAACGAGACAGATTTCAACGAAATAAAGAACGAAGGCAAACACGAAAAAAATCTTTCCCATTATGCTTACTAGGATGGGCCGAAAAAATTCAAAGTAAGGTTTTTTCAAGTCATAATGCCGCAGAAAAGTTGCGATTTGGGGAGACTAAAAAGGGATAAAAAAAGGAATAAAATTGGTTTATATCTTCCTGTCGCGCATGTGCCCTAACGTTTGCCGAAATTTGGAAAAATTCACATTTTTACGATAATTTTTAATATCTTGAAATTGGCCTCTTCCCGAATGTAATAGCTCAAATTCTTAGGTATTAGAACCCCAGAAAATAATGTTTAAATATTATTTAAATCCATCAACATTTACCTACAAAGTTAATGAAATTTTGAAAAATATTTACAAATAAAGTTAGATCACAGTTCAAGGGAAAAGAATACAAACAACTTACCCGGGTTTTTTGTTTTATTTATTGAATACAAGTTTAAATATTTAAAAACAACGTTTTTGTGTGAATCGTAAGTACAAGAAAATCATGTTGAACAATTAAACCGTTTTCCAACCAACTCCGTTTTCACTCATTCTTAGCTGAAGGTACTTTGAAATCTGATTTATGGGCGAAGTTAGGCATGGTTGACCTCGGCAGCAGAGTCGTTCTGATAAAACCATCCCTAGACTCAGCTCCGCAAACTTTTCTTGAGGCTTCCGTCACTAGTTTCACACATCGTTCAACTGCCTGTGTGTGAACTGGGAATTTCTTGAATGTTATATCCCAGTTAGGGACTTAGTCACTTTGAATATGTGATTTAATCTCATCATCACTGATATCTTTTAATAATGGGGGAGAAGATAAATCACAGTCCATCCAGTTAATTATTTCAGAGTAGTCTTGAGCCTTGAAATTGAGTTTTGACGGCATGATTGTTCTGATAGTTGTTCTCTTTTGATCTAACTGTCTCGCCTTTAGAATTCGTCAAAGTCCGAGCTCTCTTATGTGTTTTGTATCATGTTGTGTCATGGCTAACATTAAATATTCTGGATGAGCAAAAAAGCCATTTCGTTCGATCACAGGGTCGACAATATTACGTAAATCTTCAGACAGGTACCTTGAAGATTGTATTGATTTGTATACAAGTTTTGGTCCCTCTGCAAGTATCTACTTGTTTTAATACTAAACCACATTGACATGTATGACTTCAAAATAAATACGACTATTTCTTGAAGTTGAGGTGTGGAACTTTCTTCACTTAAGTACAATCTGAGAGTTTGATTTGCTGTTGTCAACCACCTCGAGTGTGACAAGGGACCAGGATCTCGTACAGCCAAATCCTCTTTACCATTTACCGACTATATTGCCGTGGAAATATCGAGTAGATATTGCTGATCCTTACTTGGTATACTTCTGTCTATTGTGGGGATCTGACAGTCAAATCTCTTGAAGCCAATCACTGGACGTTTTTCGCAGCCACTTAGCTTTTCGCCGATTGGCCCTCTCAAAGATTTCGGACCCGTTGATTTACCGTCTAGGTACTGCCGGAATGGCAGTTCATTGAAATGGAGAAGGCAAACTGCCCATTGTAACGGTTTCCGCAAATGTATTTCGATTCGGCGAATCAGACCGTTTAACCAACTTGTAATAACAGCAGTGCCATCACATCCTTTGACAACTAATTTCTCAAGAGAAATACCACGACCAGACAGATAAGAAATAATAAAAGTGACAATATCTTCAGAACTTCCAGAAGTTGGAGTAACATGGCCGATGTAGACTGAACCAGGTTCTTGAATTAGGGAGTTATGCTCTTCCTTTTTCACTCTACGGAACCTTTTCGAATGAGCTAGATCAACCACTAACGTGTCGTCCTTCTTCCCATCCAAATAGAGACCTTGTAGCGGAAATTCGTCAGATTTACTACACAATCCAGCCCTAACATTTTGTTTTTGTCTATAACATGGGAGACGTCAGAATCGGTGATTCACCCGACGTCGTACAAAACACTTCATGCGATTGCAGCGGTATCGTGATCAGAACCTCCATAACGATCGCTCAGTAATGCAGTAGAGTTTAGCTGAATTCTCATCTGCCGATTATTAGTGGAAATTTTTTTTGTCACTTTAAAATCTGGGTCGGTATCGCTATCTTTACTAGAAGGACATTGGTCGTCATCGTCAATTTCGACAACATTTGCATTTAAATGCGAGCACGAGGGTTTCAGATCAGATTCAGATTTATGTTCAAAAGTTAAATGGCTGTCACGCGATCTCCTTTCAAATGATTTATTTAGTTTTTTTGTTTCAGACAAGTCTACCCCTCCAATTTTTCCTATTCCGTGTACTCGTAATAAGTGAACAAACATTAGTTCAATAGCAGGTATTTTATTTGATTTTGCACAATCACAGCTGACAGTTATATCGCATTTACATAAATCAGGGGTTTTGTAACAAATGCAATTAACAACATTGGGGCATTTGCAAGTTGCTACGTCAAAAAGCAATGAGCATTTTTACTTAAACTCGTCAATTTAACGAATCTTTAAACGTGAATTAAGCAGACTCGTCAATTTAACGAGTCTGCTTAAACGAATCTTTATTTTCATTCATGATTTTCTTAGGATGTAATATTTGTCATGCAACGCATTTATAAGTTTCACGATTCTCTTATACGTAACCGTTGGGATAGATGCTTTCTGATACAAGCCAAGTATTTTGTTAGCTACTGTACTGGCAACTTGTGAAAAACTGATGCTTTTATTACTAACTTGAAGCGCCAAGTCGTATCTCTCCTGTGAACAAGACCGAATCACGTCCTCACCAGTAGGAAGCTTGTTTGATAAAAACTCTTTAGGTGAACCAAATATAGGGCAATCAAATACCTGTCTTGTGATGAGTTTCTTAGGTACAGCCATAGTATATCACCGTAAAGTCACAAAGTTACACAAAGCCAACATTGAAACAAATGCAAATTCCAAAATAATAACTGGAAGAGGGAACGAAACACACATCAAACACGAGGAATAAGTGCAGACTGACAGAACAATGGCGCGGCGCGGTGGGAGCAGTGGTAAGGGATGAGGCAGTCGTGGTCTTTATTCGGCGGAGTTACATGACGAGCGCGACTTATTGGAGCTGACAACTGTTGCTTAAGCGGAAGACCTTAACCGATTTGAATCATTCTTTTTTCTAAATCATTATAGGTTCGAGTAAGAGTCGAATAGTGCTATTACATTTAAATATTGACAAGTTAAGCAAGACAAAAAATTGTCGTAAAAATATAAATTTTTCCAAATTTCGGCAAAATTTAGAGCACATGCGCGACCGGAAGATATCAACCGATTTTATTTCTTTTTTTACCCCTTTTTAGTCTCCCCAATTCGCAACTTTTCCGCGGTATTACGACTCGAAAAAAATTTTGAATTTTTCTGCCCACCCTAATGTTTAACCCTTTATTTATCAAATTAACTTACCAGCAACTTTTCAGTTTTATTTTGGCATCATTAGATACGTTTTAATGCAGAATAACCCCAGGAAAGAGGAAAAACTTTTTCATTAAATAAAATAATTTAATTAATTTGATAAATAATTTTTAAAAAATCATTTTTGTCTTCAACTGCCATCCACGGCTAGCTGTCGGAACTACATTCCCCGTGTTCATGCGAATACTGTCAGGAAAAACGGTCAAATTATGAAGATATAGGAGTGATTAAAGTAGTACTTTTAAGTAAAATAATGGGGTAAGGGCTCTGCTTGACACAAGTCTGCTCCTCACCCCGAAATTCGTGTGGCATGCTTAAATTTTTCGTGGATCCGAAGAGTTATCTCTATTATCTCTCATCCGGCCATCACAAGGAATCGATTCTCGTCACGATTTATCAGTGGCTGAATCTACGGACAGGAGTTCTGTTGTTGCAAGTTTTGGCACGGAGGTTTCAGGAGACTTAGCGGTCACGTGACTCGCACAACTTTTCATTCTCTAAGAATGAAGCGAATAAGGGTTATTGTGACGGGGTGGGACTGAAAGTCTTTTATAGCCTTTGCCTAGAAAGTCTTTGCTCCCACCGGGCCGTGAACAACTTCCGAATGAGGATGGCATCTCCTCAGTGATTTTTTTATGACCAATTGGGACAATGGATTGCATTGTTTTACTGTCATGTGATGGTGTTGCAAAATTTCACTGGATTCAGAATGGACATGCTGCGGTTAAAAATAATATTCCAAGAAGTTTCAATTCAAATTTTTAATAAGGTTAAGAATGTAGAGTAACTTGGTTTTAAATAGTTTTCTTGTCTTTAGTTTCAAGAAATATGTTCATTAGCATGAGTGACTAACTCGTCGATGAATTCATCAAGACTCGAATTATAAGACTATAAATCTTTATTAACATTATTTTTAACCTCATTCTTTCTGTTTAGAAATTTTATTGAAAATTACTTAATTGAAGCATCTCTATGAATCTAAAATCTCATTTAATGAATTACCATTTCAGATTTAATACAAGCACTTTCAGCACCTGGTGTGCCTTACTCATCAGAATAGGAAAGCACTCAATCAATTTATTTTGATAAAATAATGCAATATAATTTAAATATATGTTAACACCTAAATTTCGTTAAAAGATCTCGGAAAATTCCTATAAATTTATATTTAGAAAATATTTATCTTTCGAATATAAATTTAAAATCTTGTTTATTCGGACGAAAATTATTCACCATACATTTTTCTGTCTATAGGAGTAATTAATTTCATTTTTTCTAGGCAATATTCGAATTTTATTTTTAAACAGTTAGAATAAATTTAATACAGAATTTATAAACGAATTTAATGCAATGCTTTTGCAAATGACCGTATATTTATATCAGTAAGGACAAGATACATTTTTAGAATTAAAGATATTTATTCTCATAAATGTAATTTAAACTCGATGCAATGTATTAATTATAAGGCAAAAATATAATAAAATATTAGAGAATAAATAACATTTCATGTTTACGATGATATATTGTTAAATTTATTAAAGTTAGTAATGTTAATTATTTTATTATGTATTGGTGAACAGTGCGTATTTCTTTTTTATAATCATTTTTTTTTATTTCCAATGGCTAGGCAAAAAAAAGCTTACAAAAGAACGTGTAACAAAAACAGAGGACCGAAGTCATTGCCCCAAAAGCGCTCTCGCTTACAAATATCTCGGCACTTCCGTAAGTCCTTGAAAAGCCCCACATCGGAGCAGATGGTCCCTTTCCATTACTTCTCCAGAATCACATAGTGGGCAAAAAGGTTCGGTAGAAATGCCTAGGCGGTGCAGATGGGCGGCAAGGCAATCGTGTCCAGTGGTCAGACGGAAGGCTGCAACTGCATCACATCTAGGTTTGTCAGGTATAGAAGAAGGACTAACCCTCCTCCAACTTTTTAGAGCTGTACTCCCGTAGCAATTAGATGTACACAAATTTTTCAGAAACAGTTTAATCTTCCAATAAGAAGTAGCTGTATTTGGATGTTGTAGTAAATTGGCAACTTTTTTTGCCAGGAAGTCCAATTGTTCATTACCCCAAAGACCACAATGGCCAGTCACCCATTGAAGAACGATTCGTTCTCCCTTTAGGGTTAGAGTTCTCAAAAGCTCTTGGCAGTGGGAAATCTCAGGTGTCAATGGGAGTTCAAACGAACTAATTGATTGAATGGCTGCCTGAGAGTCAGACTGCATTTTCAAATTTGTGATGGATAGCCAGTAACTGCTTTAATGCTATATGCATGGCTTTTTATAAACAAGAATGACAAATATCTAAGCATGTGGGTTTAGTTATTAGAGGGACACGGAACCTTCTCATCAATTTTTTATTTCAGGTATTATTGAAAATATTTTGATAGTATTGTAAATTAACATTCGAATAAAATCACCTTTAAAGAAAAGAATGTTTCGACTTGCCGCGATTTTTAAATATAATTTAAAAAGTTCAATTTAAAAAAATTTCTGCTACTTTGTCGTATCTGAATATTTATGTTTTAAATTTTATTTGTTGATTCACTGAAATGTATTGTGCAAAACTGTGGGTGTATTTGAAGATACAACAAATATTAAATTTAATGTAACAATAAGCAATAAGAAAAATATTCTAACTAACAGGATTATCGAAAAATTATTATGGTAATTTATATATTTCAACTTTTTGTTTTGTTGGAATAAGAAAAGTATTCTAAGTAACAGGTTTAACGAAACATATAAAGATAATTTTCAATATATTCAGTCCTATTTAAAAGTTTGGAACTGGACGTTTCCTGTAAACATAACAATACATTTTGCATTTTATACGATGTCAATTTAGGATAATTTACTGTTACACAAATCTTTTACTTAGAAGCATTAAATAAATTATTTTGTCATTTGCTTAAGTGGTTATTTTCGACAATTTTAGGCAAATAGTGTAACAATTCACAACGTATTATTAAAATGTCATAAAGAAAATTGCGATTTTGAAATTTAAGCTGACGAGTTGGGGAATTCACCGAGTAAAACTTATTTAAACTGCCAGAGACTTGGAAGGAGAGATGCGTTTAACGTTTTAGCAGTGAAAATTCACGGCATGGCGCAAATAATCGTAATTTTCACATCAAATGTGGCCTACAAGCTGTGTTTGGAACATTTCTGTAATAACAAGAATTAGGTGAAACGAGTAGCGAGTTGCATTACAGATAAGAGTACTCCTGATTATAATTGTTCTGCTAACTGGCTAAGAGAAACATTACTCATTCTCACAACGATTTAGCATATATAGATAGATATCTATGATTACAAATGCGTTTTGAGAACGATTGTCATTTAATAGTAGAGTTCCTTGATAATTGATGTACCTTGATCACACAAGTTAAGCTACTTCATATAGCAATGATAATATGTGCCAAATCCAGATACTGATAGAAATATACTATTTATCATAGAAAATAACGAATTTCCTGAATATCTTAATCACAATATATTTAAGAGACCTAATCCCGCTGCATTTATGGCCCGGCAGTCCAAACAGAGTGATAGATGTTGGAACAGATTGTATATCCAACCTTCTTCTCCACACCACGTTAGTCCCGATTTGTTTTGGTGTGGAGCGGTCGAACTTACGTGACGTAGAGTGGTCGTGAGTGGTCAGACTTACATACAACACTTTGATAAAACAAGCTGAACCAGTTACCTTCGGAGAACACGGGACACAACAGAAAGTTGACAAACCTCCAATCCGAATAAACCGCAAGATGCAAATCTATATGTTTAAAATAATTAGGACTGAATATAGAAAATCAACTCTTATTCATCTGTTGTTATACAGTGATGTAAACACATCTCTAATCGATTTATAGTGCCAATATTTATTAGCAATGTTATAAAACCGAAATCAAAATTGCCTTATCTATACTCCCTTCATTAATAAAATTTATTGAAAAGTAAAATAATAAAATTAAAGAAATAAAAAAGTCCCCTGAAATTATTATACACTTAAATATTAATTTTGAAAATATAAATCTAAATATCATTACACTCTAAGCGATTCCCATTAGGTTTATTTTATGAAGTTTCTTTAGGTTTTAATTGCTTGTTTATTTATTTCTTATTCAACTTTATTTTTTATTCCAGATTTACCTTATATATAGACAGCTAAGGCACTCGAGCTCCTTCTTAATTTACGTGAGATCGCAGGGAGCAACTGGGAAAGCAACCAAAAGCATAGAAGGAGCCTCTACAAAACGATAGCCGAACGCGCGCTTGCTCATGGAGCAGCGACGTGTTGCTCTTCACCTTCTGTAAAAATGGCCAATAAATTATCTTCAATTCAAAGGCCATTCCTCCTCTCCATCACTATCGCACCACACCAACTTCATCACTCCAAGTAATACTTGGAATCTCGCCCTTGTACCTGCAACTCCAGTATGAACCCCATCTAGCGTCACTCTTTATACTCCAAATTCCGCTTTCGCCAAATTTAACAACGATTCAACCACAAGACATAGAGAAGAAAACAACTGGATGGACGTCCCACCCCTCAATTACTCAATCAAGACTAAACGTCTCTGGATGAAATTGAAGTTGAAGAAACACCATTCTATCAAAATCGTCTTAAAATCTACACGGATGGCTCAGAAACGGAATTCGGAGTGGGAGCAGCATTTTGCGTATTGGAGAACAGTGGTCGGCCAAACTTAATGATAATAGCACGGTGTATCAAGCGGAAATAATATCTTTGCTAGAAGCAGTAAACTACGCCACACAAAATAAGAGCAAAGCATCAACAATCCACGTAGAGAACAAAGCCAGCATCATGGCAGCATATAATCCCAAAACAACAAGCCAGATTGCCAGAAAAAATTTCCAAATCGTGGTAGATCACCCAAAAATAAACATCACATGGTTAAAAGGGCATGAGAGAGATTTTGGAAATGAGAAAGCCGACCTGTTAGCGAAAGCAGCTTCGCAGAATGGGCAGAGCTACACAAACATTAAACTCCCCAAGTTATTCATTAGAAATCTCCTAATAAAAGCCATGCTAGATAAATGGAAAGTAGGTTGGAATGAAGTTGTGACAGGTAGGAGTGTCTTGAACATAATTCCAAAAGTTAGTCGACTTTCAATGAATTGGGTAAGAGAAGACATCATCTTCTTTACAGAGCATGGCCCCTCCCCAGCCTACCTCAAAAGATTTGGACTCGCACGCAACGGCTTCTGTACATGAGGAGGTATTGGAACAGCACTCCACTATGCCGCAGAGTGCATTCTGAGAATCTCTTGGTATTTAAGAAAACCAGCACCAAATATAATACAAGAATGGCTTAGGAGAGTTGCTTCCAACAACCTCTCCAGGCATAGAATCCATAAAATAATAAAATTCATCCTCCAAAACAAATTCTACTTTGAAAATATTTAAACCCATCTGTTCTCTTTAAAAGATGATGGCGATTCATCAATAGTCTCAAAAACCCAAAAGCTTATTCTCATCAGAATCGTATAGTGTGATAACTTTCAACAACCTTAGCAAGGTAGAACTTTTTGTAGTGCGTATTTTACTCAGAACTTTAGAACTGTGACTGTGAACGATCTCAACCGTTATTTGCATATTCGATGCACCTGGACTTTAGATACATGATTAAGAATTGAACAACTTTTATTATTTTTTTATTCTTATCATTGAATAAAAAAAAGTTTAAAGATGCGCACGAGTTCTTTTTCTTGCATGTAAACATGTTTTTTTTGTGTATTTTATATGTGATCAACTAATGTTTTTTTCTTTCTCTCTTTTTTATATCGTTTAATTCTGTTTAGTATTATCATAACTATTATTAACTTCCTTATTACTTTTTTCCTTTATTCTAAAATTGTCATTTATCTTCTGTTTTTTAAAATTATTACTCTTTTTTAGTGTAAAAACCGTTCAGAGTTCATGTACTTCTGTGTTTACAGTGTTTGTTTGCTTATTTTTATTTTCATTGTACATGAAATGCATTCTTTTCATCTGTCTATCATCGGCATTTTAACTAGCAGATCTGTAATTTGGTTTCGCGGTCCTTAATAAAGGTGACGTTTTCATACCCATTCATCCCTTCAGTGGCCATAATGGTTACATGCACGGGGTATGAGAGCGGTGTTCTATATATAGACAGCTAAGAAACATAGAACAATAAAACTCATTAGCGATGAATATACCTATCTTGGAAACCAAAAATACACAATTCATGGAAAGCGGATAAGTATATAGCCTATAATAAGTAAAGAAACAATATTTCTGAAATGTTAAGTTCTGATATTGCGGAAAAACATTAGTAATCGATCAATGAATCTTTTTAATTAAAGGAATATAATTAAACAAATATTTTTCTGCCAAAAATGACTCACAATTTTTAATAAATATATTCCAGAGAATTACTTGAGCGACACGCAAATGACTCATTTCACCTCATAACACAATAAAGCGTTTCCTGATAATGAGAAAAGTAAGAAAAGCCCAGAGAAAGAGCACGTCAGTTTTAATTTGATTGAATTATCCCTCGATCTTATGACATGGCTCGGTTCTTGTTTTGTTCCCAGAGCAGATCTGGTAATTTTTTTCGAAACAATAAAAGCCCAGCGAGTAACATATTTAATATGCAACACAGTGGATTTACCTCGTAACTTGCACTAACTTAACTTAAAGCTCCCAAGACATGCATGCATTTGCAACTCCCTTTCAGTTTTAATACGTTTTCAGGATTTTTTTTCTCTGCAAAGATTACTGGAAACGTTCTCTCCAACAGAAAATTATACTGCGATATTGTGTTTTATGAAATTTAAAGGAGGCACTCGTACATTATCTGAAATCGAAGTTTTGGAGAGGGCGGAGGTTGCACGTTGTTCGATGTATTTGGAGGTGAGCCGAGGTGGCATAAAAATTCGTCGATTATTCATTTATTTGTTCCTCAGTTTTCCTTTCACAATCTCCTTTGATATGATTTGGGAATAGAATTTCGTTTCGGCATTTGCGTTAGGTTGATTTATACATAAGGATTTAACAGTTTCTGCCATTTGAATCGTATTGTTCTATGGTATAATTAAAATGTTAAATGGAAAATTGTCATTTCAGAGGATTTTTTTTTCATAAATGATTTATTTTACGCTGATGATGAGAAAATACCTGATAGATTTGGTTTCCTGATTATTACTGAACAATTCAGATAAAATAGATTTGGCTTCCTAATTATTACTGAACAATTCAGCTAAATTACATTAATGTTTCAGTTAAGGATAAAAATACAACTTTTGGGCAAATTTAATCAATTCAAAATTTCATTACATGTTTGTAAATATGTTTTCTTTTTTATAGAAAATTTGTGTCTGGCGTATAATTTTTATGTTTCAGATGGTTAGGTCCTAAAACATAGCATTATATAACAAGAAACAGAAACTTCCTACTCATCGAAAATTTAAAAATTAATCTATTCCGTCACCGTTATATCAAAATATCGTATGTCAAAATTTGCCAAACCATTTTATTGATGTAACTCACTCGTGTAGGTTGGCTACATCTAGTCTCATAATGTTGTATGTGAATTTTATCGCCTGATACTTTTCCATCATGTGGATCAATCTATACAGAATAAAACGAGTGGATTATTTCTGTAGAATCGTCCTTTCTTTCTCGCAAAACGCTCAATATAAAAATTTATGCAACAAAAATGATGCAACATATAAATATAATCTACGGAAGAAACAAACTCTAGACATTTAATGAAATGGGATTCTAATACATAAAGTTGATTAAAAATCAGAACAGCAGGACTTAAGTTCTATTCCCTACCGTATAATAATTTGTAATATAGAAAAAAGTTCTTAAATAAAACATTACAGCTGAAATGAGAAAAAAATACGAGTATCATGACACATTAAGAAATAGGATATAATTATGTGTTTATAAATCTACATATCCATTTTAAAGAAATTTTTTATATCAAATTTACTTGATAACAAGGCAGCCAAGTCTGATCTCTCGACCTTAAAAGGCTAGAACCAAATATATTTCCGGCAATCAATCAGTTTTATGAATATATTTTATGCTAGAAGTGTCAATAATATATATTATTTAATTACTTTTTAGCATCGGTAAGAACCACGGTAGGCTTCAACTTTACATCCTTTCCATTCAGTAAGAATTATCAATTTTTAATGCAACTTAAAGTGTTGAAGAAACATACAACAAGTAAAGCAAATTTGCTTTCGAATTTTAATTGCCATTCACCATTTTGCAACTTTTAAAACGATTCACCTTTATTGCGGTTATTCCTAATCTTTGAAAAATTCTTCGAGATTTACTGTGAGAATGGACACGTGCAACTGTTCTCTCACAGCGAAAATTGCTCTAAATAACTACTCGCGTGATATGAAAGAAGCAATTTCTCTTCACATAGCTAAATGGGGAATAAATCGTATGTTTGTTTTCACAATGTTTCATTTGTCGAAAGTGCTTCAAATGATTAATAGTTTTATGTTCTCGTCAGAACTGCAGGAAATCAAAGGTTTTTAAATAACTGTGGTAAAGTAGCCATGACTAAGCATTTCTGTAAATTTTCTAAGCTTTATCCGGACATAATGTGATTCATTCCGTTCATAAATTCTTTTGCTCAATTTTAGAACAAATTTCAAAGAATTTCATAACATTTTTAAAACATTTCTCCGACTTATCTTTAATAAAATAAAAAAAAATGTATGTATATCAGCCATTTTACTTTCTCGGACACGAAGTATAGAAAGATTAAGTGTTTGTAGTCGTCAAAAATATTCACTTCCAGATTTTGATGGCTCTATACGTTTCAACTATCCTGAGTCCGATAAACAGCATTTCTGGGATTTTTTTTCTGCCTATGGGCGTAATAGCACAAAACCAGGACAGGCTAGAAGGATGAAATTTGGTACATGTTCTTTGCACTAAAATTGTAGATTTCTTTCAAATTTTTGACAATATCCCTCAAGGGGAAGCACATCTGTTTGTCCACTCACGTTCATGTGAACACGATAACTCAATAACTCAGCGAACTAATATAAGAAATATGGCATATTTTTCATCACCAGTATTATTAGTAGTACCAAATTTTTGACGAAATCTATCAAAAGTTTGAGTGTCTGTCAGGCTGTGTATTTTCGGGCATTTCTATTGACCTACCATTTATTTTCTACCAAGACACCGAAGAAGCTCTAATCAATATTGATCGTATTTGGAATTTAAAATTAATTGGATCACAGATGATCTGATAACTGATGATCGTAGATGAAGAATTTCCACTTTCTTGCGACCGAATATCCAGTTTTGGAATTTATTTGTCTGTCTGTGGGCCAAATAACTCAAAAACGAAAAGAGATGAAAGAATGAAATTCGGTACGTTGCCCTCACACCAAAATTGTAAATTGTGCAAAATGAGAGAAAGCTTTTATCAATATTGGACGCATTTGAGTTTTAAAATTATTTGAGCCATAGATTACCTTAAAATGGTCTGTATATTAGACAGATCATTGTAAGGCATTTTTGAGCAGTAATATGCCTAAAGTTTGCAAATAACGTTACTGATTTTCTGTGGAGATTAATCTGCTTTTACCAATTTTACCAAATGTCGAATACAATAAATTGGAATCATTTTCCAAGGACAAAAATTAAATCGATCGATTTTAAAAGGGGATTTTTGGCATTTTAAAAATTTTCTCGGAGGCGGAAAAAACGAATAGGCTGTAAATAACATTGAAATTAGTGTCCAAGATGTCTCTAATGTGAAAAAGAATAGAAAAAGAAAAGAAAATGAATCTATTAACGGCTACCAAAAAATATTACAATTATAAAATTTTGCGAAAATTCAAATTTAAATTTTGTAGTCCCCTTTTAGCATGAAACTATGTAAAGGTTTTCGAATTTTAGGGAATAGACTATTATAATGCTAGGAATATCAATGAAACTTAACAAAAATTCAAAATTCTTTTATTTGTGAGTACATGTAAATTTAAAGACTCAAAATAAAATAGAATTTTAAAGTTATTCGTTTTTAAGTAAAAGTCAGATTTAAAACAGAAAAAATCCAGGAAAATAATTAGAAGCCAAGAATATCAAGGGAACTCAAAATTCAAAATTAAATTTATTTGCAATTAAACTTAAATTTAAAAGAATCCAAATAAAATTTAGATTTAAAGCAAAAAAAAAAAACAGGGAAAGTGATTACAAAGCTGGAATATCAGTGAAACTCGAATAAAATTCAAAATTTGTTTATTTCCAAATAAATTTCAATTCAAGTAGAACAAAATAAAATGTAAAACTTATTGGCTTTTAAGCAAAATTTAGATTTAAAAATAAAAGCTAGTAGCAAAAAAAAGTTGTGTAAATGAATTTTAGTCCTCTTGAGAGTCAATTGAAGATTCTCGTGGGTAGGTTTGGATAGCTTCTCAAAAAGGATGATGTTCTTTTGGAATGTATTTTATAGTGTTTTCGATCTATTTTGAAAGCTATATAAAGGTTCTCGTGATCGTCATAGGATCAATCTTAAATTTATTTCTGTATTTCTCGGGAGTTAGAACTGGTGTACTTTAAATCAAGAAACGGATTAATTAATTTTCAGAAATTCCAAACATAGGTTTTGTTCTTTTGCCATGTTTCTAAATAAAAGTCATCAGTCAAACATCTTTTCTTATACATATTGGTCATTTAGTGATAAACAGCAAAAAATTGATGTTAAAAAGTGTCTTCTGCACAGAACCTTCTACGAAACATCATACGAAAATTTTGATGCTTTACTCAAAATAACTGTGAATGGCAGAATTTCAGGTTTTACAACAAACGATACAACTACCTTCATCAAATTGAAAACACAAAAAAATAATAATTTCGGTCAAGTCTTCAGAGTCCCCTTTTAAAATCAAACAATTCAAATATCGTCAAGAGGATTACAATTTAAAAATTCTTAGAAGTATATGTAAAATTTTAAAGAGAGATATTTCCTTAATCCAAATGTATCTTTTATTGTTTATCGACCGATGATACTATGGCGGAAGTAACGTAATTAAAACAGTTAGCAGTTTGGTCACATTCCTTAATTTTACTAATATATTGACACAACCGCAAAATCTATTCTAAGTTTCTTTAAATATAAACTGAATGCATTGAATAACGTTAATATTTCTAATGAGATTAAAAACGATGAGAATTAATAACTGTTTTAAGTCTCCATTCAGTTATGATATTTTAATATTATAAAGTTACAAAAATATAGCAACTTCAATTTTTTCATTCAAACATAACGTTTCGAACGAGTTGATATTCTACAATAAAATCATTAAGTCTGGTGACACTCTTCTGCATACTAGATCAACTCATCACAAGATTTGAATCAAAGACTCACTAATTCAAGCCTGTCTCGCAAATTTTTCTAATGATTCTGTAGCCTTTAGTTTTTTATCAATTGCTCCAACCACCTGATTCACCCATCCGTCCACATTGCTACTGCAATTTTTTCGAAATCTCCCTGCTGAGCCTTGAAATCTGAAAGAGGAATTACAGCTACACTTGCTCGGATATTTCGGTCGAGGATTCCAAAAAGGGTCGCTATGGATAGTGCCGAAATGCAAGACCTTAACGCGACCGCAGGGCGTCGATACATCTACAGAACTTGACAGGCATATTAATTATTCTACAGCCCCCCACCTCACTATCATTCTGTTACCACATACCCTTGCACCACCTGATTTCGAGGTAGATATATCCACACTTTTCCGGTGCACGATACCCCATTCGAACAGTGACGGTTTTGTGACAGCAAATGATTAGGTTGCGCGGCTGAAGCATTGTTGCGCTTTCCTATAGGAGTAAGGGCATGATGGAGACATAATCGATGCCGATCAGTGACCCCGGTTTACTTTTCCGTGTTGCTTCGTTAATTGGGCATTGTTAATAATAAATGGTCTAGACAAATTCTAATTAATTGACTTGTAGTTTATTTGCAATGGAATTAGAGGAGGAAACAGTTATACGAATATGCAGCATAGGGTATGATGCGAACATAGGTATTATAAATGTAGTTGATAAATCTTGTCAATATTGACGTAATCAAAACGGTTGTCGTAATTGAGTTTTCAGATTATTAGGACTGAGAATTAAAATTTAAATTCATATGCAGGAACTGATATATGCCAAGCATTATGACACTCTTGATTAATGGAACGCATTAAATAGAATTTCGACATTGATGTCCTCATTCAAATAAAATGAATATAATAACGTCAGCTATGGTAAGAAGTAGAATTTCACAATATAATTTTACAATATGTAAATAAAGCTACTTTGCGACACTGCTATTGATAGAACTCTGCTAATTTTGAAATGCTTTATGATTTTCTTAAGGCTGTCAATGTACATTTACCTCTTACCAGTGCATCCCGATCTCAATTCGTGCATCTAATTATGGCATTTTTACACTTATAATCTAAAATTAAGTCATTTATTGTTTATAAAAATATATAAGACCTTTCTCCAATACTTACCAATTCAGTGCTACTTCAGCCAACAAAATAATCAACATTAATACAATTAATAATAAATCATACTAAACACGAAATGTTTCTTATATTCTAGTAGTTTCTAATATTTTTGCCTTGATATATTGCATCGAGTTCAAGCTTCATTTATAAGAATAAATTATTTTTATTTCAAAGAATATCTTTTCCTTTCATATATAAATTACAATCACTATATTGCAGTAAATTCTTACATAAATTCTGCATTAAATTTGTTCCGACTGTTTAAAAAGAAAATACCAATGTTTTCTAGAAAAACGAAATTAAATACTCTTATGGACAGAATAATTTATTGCGAACAATTTTCGTTCGAATGAGCATTTGTTGTGAACTTATGTTTGAAAGATAAATAACGTCCGAATATAAATTTATGAGAATTTTTTAGAGAACTTTTAACGAAATTCGGGTATTCACATTATTTAAATTACATTGCATTAGTTCATCGAAATAATTTTACTGAATTCTTTCTGATTTTGATGCAAAAGACACATCAGGTGTTAAATTGCTTATATTAAATCCGAAATGCTAATTGGTTAAATAAGATTTCAGTCTTAAAGAATGGTTTCAATCTAATTCAGAAATTTCAAAAAATATAATGAATGAATGAGCTTGAAAGTAATATTAATAAAAATGTATAGTCGTATAATTTATACCTTGAATGATTCATCAACGAGTTGATCACTCGTGTTAATGAGTTTAATTTTTGAAACTGAAGAGAATAAAACCATTTAAATGAAATTACTCTGCTTTTTTAAACCTTATTCATAATTTGAATCGAAACTTCTTGGAATATTATTTTTAATGCAGCATGTCCATTCCTGAACCCAGTGAAATTTTATATCTCTGATACATGACAGAAAAAAAATCAATTTTCCATAAAAAGAAAATTCATTGGGAATACGTCATCCTCATTCTAAACTTCTTCACGGCTCAGTGGGAGCAAGACTGAAAAAGACTTTCATCCCCACCCCGACACCATCTCCCTCATTCCCTTCATTCGTAGAGAATGAAACGCTGTGAGAGTCACGTGGTTAAGTCTTCTGAAACGTCCGTGCCGAAACTTGCAGCAACAAAACTGCTGTCCGTGGACTCAGCCGCTCATAAATCGTGACGAGAATCGATTCCTTGTGATATCCGGATTATGATGAGAGATAATCGAGATATAACTCTTCAGCTCCAAACAAAGTTTAAGCATGCTACTGGAATTTTGGGATGCGTGATCAGCTAGGTGGCATGCAGATTCTTTAAAAATGATGGGAAAGAACTTTTTCGTATTTACTCGAAAATAAGAACGCAGTGGAGCCGGAATTCCTTTCCGGCACTGCATTTTTTGCGAGAAACAAATATTAAAAAATGATAAGATGCCTCCTTAAAACAGTGCGATCTACATCTTTTAAATTTCCATTTTTCAGTGTTTTTTCCAAGTTTTCATTGTGCACAGGATCATTGAGAATGTTCGTAAGAAGCAACTTGCGATATCCCAGCTTGATGTTTTGAATAACATTCTGATCCATGGGTTGGATCAGTGCAGGGGTTGGAGCAGCGCAGGATGCGTGTTTGCATCATTCTCCATGGACTGTCCGGATTACCGAGGGTTCCGGATTAGCGCGTGTCCGGATTACCGGGGTTCTACTGTATTCATACTGCATTTTTTAGAATTATTTATAAATATACCTTCTTTATTACATAATCAATGCTTCGCCCAATTCTACACCAAAAGATAGCAGCATACAATTTTGAAAGATTTTCTTCAATTGCGACCTTTTCCTTTCGATTGGTTTAGTGTACCAGCAGATTTTTTGTCCTCTGTCGAAAGACTGGTGCCCTTTGTTGCAATAACTCTTTAGGATTTCTTTCCTTCGGAGAAAAATCTGTGGGAAATTCTAACCAGCCAAAAAGTTTTTTTCCTCTTTTGGAATATCTTACCTCCCACAAATACACTGTAAAAAAATTAGTGTAACACAACACTAAAAATGGTGGTAACTACTTTACACCAAAAGTGGTGCAGTAAAACACCAAAGATAATTCTTGGTGTAATCAAACACCAGGAATGTTCCTTTACACTATTTTGGTGTAAAGTAGTTGCCACCATTTTTGGAGTTCAGTAACACTAAATCTAAAACAAAATCAATCCTTAAGATTCAGTAGCTCCGACAAGTTCTAAACTGAAATCAACAAAAATTTTTTAAAATATTCTAAGTAAGACTTTGAACCGCAGGAGTGAAAATAAATATTCTCACACAAGAACACACTATTCCGTTGTAACTCAAAGACTGTGCCAATTATATTAAAACAGTAAACAAATAAGAATAAAATAAAATCAGCTGTCTTATTACCGTCTTCTTGTTTCAGGTGGGAAAAATATGCAAAATATTTACATCCATAAAAAATAAAATATCGAATATTAATGAATGAAATATCAAAATAGGCTAAAATTTACTAGTGCTTACAAATATATACAATTTTTAACTATATCTTTAATGAGTAAAAAGATAGAAATTTGAACTTCAATAAAAAGTTTGAAAAAAAGATGAGAAACAAAGAGTTGCAACAAAAATGTCCTGAAATAATGCATGCTAAGAATTGTACCAAATTAATTTTTCTTCTGTTTTCACATTCGTACATTTCTTAGGCTTTTCTTTTTTGTAATGTTAATTTAATAAATTCGATTTTTCTAATTTAAGTCTTCAGGATTATTGAGACTCTTGTCATTAGAATTGATATTAATTTGCTTTTCCCACTTGAAACAAAATTTTAAAAAAAAATCATTGGTGAGAACTTTTTTGTTCTGTTGGAGAATTACATGTTATACAGAATAATTCCACAGGAATACAGATTTTGCTTTACTTAATAACATTTTATTGAAAACAGGCATTGAGGCAACTGCAATATTGTTCTACAAGTTAAAATTTCAAGGATTATATTGTTAACCAATGCTGTTATTTCTTCACCAATAAAAAGCGAATGAACTTATGCTTTTTCTGAATGTATTTCATCAGAAGCTCAGAATATTGTCACATTATTGCATTTCAAAGCGCAATTTTTGCGATAAAATTTAGAATAACAACAAATAATTAAGGATACATACACTGATTCAAAAAATATAATTGTTTCGTAATTCAAGCTTACGGAGAATATTAATGAGGACGAATTCGAATTAGGCTTAGTAAAGAAAATTTCCGAAGCATAGCATGTGGTGTAATATACAAATTAAATGTAATAAAATTATTAAATACAAATGACATACATATAAATAAAGTTATATTTATCTTATAAAAACTTAATTATCTTTATTACGCAACAAAAAATATGCATACCTCTTATAACAACCAAAGGAACGGCGAAGCAAATCAGGCTGTTTGTAAATAATCTACCGTTGCCATCGGAGAGTTTCCAAACGTACGCCAAAATTGGTGTTTCCACAGGTGAAAATAATTCACGAATGGTGTCGGGTACGTGTGAGCATGGTGTAAGGATTCTCCAGTATTGGTGTTTGATGGAAACTACACCACTTAAAATGTATATGAACGCTTTATTTGGTGTTAACTTGAAATAAAGTGTTTGTTCACACTTTTTTTAAGGTTTTTCAGCATCAAATTTGGAGCGACATTACTCCACAGTTTTTACAGTGTATGAAGTCTAAATTGATTTTTAATTAGGAGAAAGAAGAATGAGTAACACAACGGACAGTCGATATAAACTGCAGATGTTACCTCCCAAAATCTTAGAAAGAGGAAATATAGAAGAATAAAGTGAGAGAGCATATCAAAAAGTTTTTTTCAGATAGGTGGCATGCCATTACGGCGGCGTTCTAAATTTACCACAGCGCGAGACTTCCATACGCAATGGCTACCGAACAGCAGAAGCCGATGCGCATTTTCTGGTTTCCTTTTCTAGTTTGTTTTTGAATATCTCGAAAAGTATTCAGTTTTTAAATAATTTGTGAAATACCAAATTATAGAGCATAAAATTACCTACAAATTCATGCTTTTAGTTTTCTTCTAGCTTTAATAGCTTCGCAGATAATGGCTCTCAAAAATGAGAGATGTCCAATAATTTACGACCACCTAAATCCACCCAATAGGCGCATTACCTATCTGGAAAAAAAACTTTTTAAAATGAGCTCTCATTGAAAAAAAACGTAATTGTAACATTATAAGTTCTTTATTAATTTTTGAAATGTATCCAATAATTTATAACCCCCTGTATTATAGAAAGTATTATTATAATCTTCTGACAGCACAAATAAATACATGAAATTAATCAGTCGAAACAAATTCGTAAAATTGTTAAACTGCGCCACACGGTTCATTCCGAATTAAAACTTTCTTCTGATAATAACTCGCACAACTGACCTCTTCATTCGTCCAACAAAAGATTTTAATAAAATAGAGCCTTTTATAATACGGAAAGAAGAAAAAAGCTAGGACTAAGAACATGCCAGTTTTAATTTGATTGAGTTATTGCATAATCTTATTACAAAATTCTCTTTTTATTATTTTTTCTGTAACTGTTCCAGCAGACTATTGTTAACAAAAAGACCACCACACTATCAGAACTAATATCCAACAAGATGCACTTATTGCATGGCTTGGACCAAATTAACTTAAAGCTCTGAAGATTTTCAGGCATTTGCGATTCCCTTTCGGTTTTAATGCATTTTCAAGAAGTCATGTTGGAGAGGTTTTCACTGCGAAGATCTACTCGAAATTTTCTTCCTGAGAAGTTTCCTACCTTACTGAGAAGTTTACTACCTTATGTAGAGCGGAGAAGAATTATTTCGCGAGCTTGCATTTCATGAATTTTAAAGGAGGCACGTGGACCTTATCCGAAATCGAAGTTCTGGAGATGGTGGCTGAATATTCTTCGATGGCAAGCGGGCCGAGGTGGTGTGGAAATCTTACGATTATTCATTCATTTCTCTCTCAACCTCTCACAAAACCCCTTCTTCTCTCGGATAAAACTTGTGAATTAGGTTGCGGTTTGGTTTTTGAGTTAGATTAAGGAATATCTAGCTTTTCAATCGTGTCGCTCAATGGAATGTTTAAAATGTATCTTGAAAAAGCGTTTATTTTGAAAGTTTAGAGAGAAAGACTAGTAAACTAATAATACATAGATTTGTTCGGCTTACTAACTAATATTGAACATTTATGATTTACAGACGATGGAAATTCACTATCATTTGGGCATAAGCTAATAAATCAAAATTTTATTGCCAGCTATTGAATGCATTTCTTTTTCGAATTTAAATTTTGTATTAGCAATAATACTGTGGTTTCAGCTATAGGTTTATAAATTTGCACACTTAAATAATGATGATGCAATAAAATAGAAGAACTTTCTAACTAACTATTGGTTTGAATTCAAGTTCTTTATTCATCCATTTTTTCGATTTGCCATACAGTATCTGTTAACAAAATATGCTTCTAAGTATGTTCTTCGTTTGCTTGAAACTCGAATGCCAACTTTATGAAAAACCATTGCAATCGGATGATCCCAAGTACAATGCATAATTTTTACAGTGGTGCTCACTTATTAACTTATGTTTTTGAGATTTGAGTAGACAAATAAAACTATTTTGTCGAGATAAAATAGCAGTGAGAGTGTTTCCCCTCGAAGTTCTCGTATACTTACACAGTATGGCACATTTTGTGTTTAGCTTCTTCTACAATCAAAGAGAATGTAGTAAGTATTTCGAACATCCTCACTTCGACCGACCGTGTCAAAAATTTGATACATATCTAAAATTTTGGCGACAAAGCCACATTTAAACAATTCTGTATAAAATTAAACCCCAATAAATATCACAAGAAAAATTCTAAACATTGAGCTAAACTTTTAAAAATGTTACTATAAATATGATTAAAATTCCCTTTTGCTTATAGAGTTTCTAGCAGCGCATCTCTTTTCAATAATTTTGCTTGTATGTCCTTATTTTTGTTGATAAATAGTATTTTAATGTTTAGTACACTATTGAAATCATTTTTAAACACTTTTTTTATTTTTTATTACTTTTAACAACAATTTCAGGTACAATTTTCAATTAATAAGAGTCGTAAAGACCAGCATTATATGCGAGCTTCGTGTTACTTACTATACATTGTTATGACTATCTTACACTAAGCAAAACTTCCGAATATTGAAACCTTGATGGCTTTCACAGAACATCAAATAAGACTTTAAAACACTGCAGCAGCGTCAAAATATTCCGAGGATGTGTCGTTAAATATCGACTCTTTATTCTGGTTTCTCTTACCTCGAGGCACCTGGACGACGACTTTTACATTATCTCCGAGATGTTCCCCGAGCTATCTACCAGACACCATTGCGCTCTTTTACATCATTAATTGATTGGAAACCTCGAGAAGACTCTTTTGCCTTTTCCCTATTTCCTGGAGCAAGTAAATTGATACATCACCTTAGATAGTTAGAAATAACTGTTACAATTTAAGACGGTCCCATGTACTTTTAAGAATTTCAGATAGGAATTAAATATAACAGTTTGACGAAATTAACTGAAAAAAATTAACGAAAAGTTAATTTACTTTATATCAATGTCAATAAAACATCAAAGTAAATTTTTACATTTACTTCATAAAAGGAAGCGTGAAAATATTTGTAATCCATTTATAATCAGATTTCTTTTTTAAAAAATGACGCTGGCATTATGATGGTATTTTTTTCTTCTCACCGTTAATAAGAAATTCATCGATAACCTGATACGCGGAAAAATTTTAATAGTAATATATTTTTATGTTTTTAAAACGTATTGCTTTCAAGGAATTACGAGATTGGCATTATGCCAAATTAAACAAAAGCAAGTATCTAAAGCTAATAATTTTTTTGACCCAGCACTTCTCAGTGTGCGCGGCTATTTCTAACATAATAAAAAAGTTAATTACTTATTGTATGTCCCAGGTAGCACAAGATGTTGCCCGATATTGTACAATATTGTTCGATATTATATAATATATGATATTGTACAATATTGTTCGATATTATATAATATATGATATTG
>BGPR01000223.1:69801-130184 GCA_013235015.1 Araneus ventricosus
TTCTGTGATAATTAACAACGCAATAGCTTTTCTATTGCATACATTGATTTAAATTTTACAATTCAGAACGGATCGGGGATATTTTTTCCACTTAGGTTTATTCTAATCATACTGATGGATGTCCACTAACATCATTCAAGAAACGTACGAGAGGCACCTTTGAATATAAATATGAGGACAAGCAGAAAAATATTAGTTACATGGAACGACAACAGCATCGTGACAATAGCCTCAAATACGCATCATACCTTGCCATTACCATTTGGTAAAAGCAAAATGATGGTCAGGCAACGGTAAATAAAAAAAATATTTGAAATTGACTAACCTAAAGTAATTCAGTGATAACGTCAATTCATGGGAAGTGTAGATCAAATTATTGCAAGTAACCTTTTGTTCCATCCGAAACAAAAAGTGATGATGGTCACTTTTTAATTTGGAGGCTGCTATGTGAGATGCATGGCTCTACATCGTGTTCGCCAATCATCAAAAGAAAGCCCCTCAACTTTGCTTCCATTCCGCATACAAATACTCCTGGCGTACTTTCAAAAATATGCTGTGGATAAACTGCAGCCAGGGACATCTTCAGGGAAACCAAAAACATTGAAATTAAGAGTTTCAGACATTATCAGATATGGTGGGGATAAACACTATGTTATTATTGTTAATGAAACTCAGGCACTATAAAGCCATTCCCAGATAGCACGTAAGTTTGCAGCAAGTTTTATTTTGACTTGTCATGGCAAAATTTGACGCGTCAAACTTGAATCGAACTTGTAGCAAGTTCGATGTGACAAATAGCGCCACATCCTTTGCAAATCAAACTTGCTGCAATTTTGCAAAGCAAGCTTCCTGCAAAGATAGCACAATAAAGAGATAATTATCTTTGTCTCTGTTTTAAGAAACATCCGATTTTTAATAGCATCTCCTAGACCGTGATTCTTTTTTATTAATTCAATAAATCAATGATAATTTGTGAAAAAAATAACTTTTTTATAAAAAAATTTTTTGAAACATTTTCCATCTTTTTACTAAATATATCACTCTCACTTTAAATAAAACTATATCGCCTTTTTCTTAATGATGAAATTTTAACGTTTATAAACAAAATTAAATCTAAAAAACAGTCAGTGTTTGTTGAACAATAATAACTAGACATTTTGTCCCATTTTAAAGTAATTACTTTTGAACTATAATTTCATAATTTATTCTATTAGCAAAACGTAGTTATTAGCGAAAATCGCTCTCTCTTTGACTTCAAATCATATTCTCAACTCAAAAAATTAATGAAATCCAGAAAATAGTTAAAAATAAATCGTATACGAATCGAATCGAACGATGTATTAGCGAAATCTATCTTCTCCTCTCAGCGTTCAACTGGCTCAATGGTTAGCGTCTCCGCTTCGGAACCGGGAGGTCGCGAGTTCTATCCCGGGTTGTGTTTCGTACTCTGTTTTTGCTATAATTTGCAATAAGTTTGCACGGCAAGTTTGTGGCAAGCTTGCTGCAAGTTCGTTTCATGGTGACTTCGGAGCTTTCGTTAACTTGCTGCAAGCTTGCACTCTTGTCATGACAAATTTGTGGCAAACTTGCACTCTTGTCATGACAAATTTGTGGCAAACTTGCACTCTTGTCATGACAAATTTGTGGCAAGCTTGCTGCAAACTAAAATTGCTATCTGGGTTGAGGCAAAAAAAGTGTGTCATAAAAGCAGCAGGTGTATGATGCGTCTGCATGACAAATACTTTATGACATTCCATGCTTCTAAAGGAAAATTAAAATATCACACGTATCTCAGATATGCTTTCTTTATTTATAATGTTTCACTTAAAAATGTACACATTTTTAGAAAACACAGTTAGATGCATGTTCAAAGTCTTTTCAAAGAAAACATTGTTTCCTCCGTTGCCTGGCGTCGCTTTTTATAGTGGTTTCAATTTTTTCAAACAAAGCAAAGTTTTCAGGTAGGATTATTTTTGTTAATTTTCCAGATGATTTCAAGACATCAAATATTAGCATACAAAATTTCATTGAAAATGTGCTACTTGGGCGCTAATGAGTTAATTATGTAACTTTATAATACTCTTAATACATATATGTTTCAGATAAAATTTATTCAAAACAATGTTTACCTTTGTTCCTGTTCCCTTCAGTTTGGATCTAAGAAATTAATTTTAAATAAATAAAGACCTGTTATAAATTAATTATGATACCTGCTCGAGACAGAAGTTATAAAAAGTGAGACGAAATAAATGTACTCAGAACACACTTTTAAAATATTTAATTACTCTTTTCTGTATATTTAAACAATTCACAATGGTGTTTCTTAAAACACTTTTATAGATTTAACTTAACTGAATAATACATTTATCTGTTTCGCAAGGAAAATTCTACTCCAGTAAGCAGTGGGAATTCTAAACATCCTTTACAAAGATTGTTTCCGAGTGGTATTACAAAACATGGCTTATTGTTGCTCTCTGCTTCGTAGTATTTAGTTAATCTCTTTTAAATACAATAGTGCAAATCTTCTTTTCTTCTTTTATTTTTCAAAATAACAACATCTTGCTTTTTAAAAATAAACCACACCTCTTCATAAATGTGTGCCATAATCGATAAGTTTCAACTATTAAGCTGTTTAAAACGCAAGTTCTTTTCGTAAACTTGAGATATGATAATAATTCTCACATTTTGCTCAAAATTATTTGCATAATTAATTAAAGTACGATTACTAATATTATTAATTATAATTCAAAATAATTCATTTATATTTCTTAATGGGAGCTTCTACTAAAATCTTTAAAACATTTAATTCTAGAATGGAATTGTTAATCTATTTTTATTATATTTCTGCTATACGGGGTTTCTTTGTAAAATTTAATTTTTCAGCATGAAGACTGAAAAAGTTTTCCTTTTTCGAGGAAAAGGTTTTTATGATTGCTTTTCGCGATGATAGTTTTCCTCATTTCGATATACTCTCTCCCGGTTTCAGCATTTTCACTCACATCGCTCGACGTTTTATATATGCTATCCCTTTCTCTGACATTTCTGTATACTTAAACCGACGTGCTTACGAACGATGGCAGATATTTGGGTTGCAAAGATGATAAACTGCACTCATTCAAGGCATTCATAACTGTTTGGCATGCTTTACAGAAAAGAAACACAAATATCAAGTTGACTCTGCATCAACCACACATGATTGAAGCCTCTTATTGGTTTAGTTATATTAACGTCCCGTTCTAAAGCAACAAAAGGGCTATTTTGGGACGGACCTCGTCATTTTGAGCCACGGTCAGATGACGAGGACGACACCTGAGCTGTCACCCCTCTCCAAACTTCCACGCCATACCAACGGGAGGAGGTTTGACCACTACGTATAATTTAGCGTGAAACAGGCTGCATATACGGCGGACCTTAAGTGGAATCGGTTTCCGAAACTAGAACCCTCCGGCCCCAAAGTCGAGACCTTACCAGTAGGCTTCCGCGGCCTGAAGCCTCTTATTGGAACAACCACCATCGCTCAAAGTGCAAAAGGTTGCATATCATTTGGTTGAAATCCACTTGTCAGCATCCCTGCAAAATTTAATTAAAATCATATTCCCGGCAAACAAGCTGGTCGCCGAAGGCGGCTAGTTCATAATAAGATTGAATTTTTAACAACGTAGTTCTATATTGATATTAGAGTGTTGTATTTGGACGTTCCAAAATTTTTCTGAGAAGCTTTTTAAAACAGAAAATGTTTTTTTTTCTGTTCTTCTTTAAGAGTATAAAACTTCCGATATTCTGACCCTACAATATTCAAATTATTATATTATTACGAAACTGAACGCTATATTTTCATGTACTTGCCTTGCAAAGCATAGGGAAATTGTTGAGAAATATTCAGAAATCCAATTATGCATTGACGTTAGTTCTATAATCCACCTACTTATTTCAGTTAAACCACCTACTTCATATCTATTTTGATATCTATTGTTATAATTACAAAGAAGGACTTCTTCTATAGACCGCCTACTTACTTTACATGTAGCTAAACCGCCTACTTCATGTCTAGTTGTATATGACTACAATGAAGAACGAAAATGCTTATTGATGAAAACTTGATTTAAAAAAATGAAGAAATAATAAATGAAAATTCATTACAAGTCTAAATGAAATACATTTTGTGATGGATTTTCGAAAGCAGTGTGATCAAAATGGAGAAAAGATCTATTGTGCTCGATAAGGCAACAGAGAAAATGAATCAATCGAATATTTTTCTCCTTAAAAAAAGAATTTTTTACTTTCGTTGAAATCAATTATGCTTAATTTTTATTATTTAACTGTAAAATTTGAATCTGTTTCTAGCGTCCAGTAACAGTATTACGGATACATTTTAGGAAGTCAAAACCCATGTAGAAAGTAATAAACACAATATTTTTTGTATTGTGTTTCGTGTTTTCTACCAAAAAATACAAAAAGTTGCATTGCAAAAGTGTTCGAAAATTTCAAAAATACGCTTAAAATCCTCAAACAATACAATATTTTGGTATTAAAGATATCTTGGAGTATTTACAATAGTTTTTCAACTTCTGGTCATAGAATTTTCTAGTTTTTATTTATTTATTTGTTGTTGTTGGTATACAATACCTGCTTCAAAATTTCTCCATTTTCCAAGTTATCATTGTTTTCATTACATTTTCATATTGAGTTTTCTGTCTGTAAGTTTGGTGAATTGAGTAGTATTGTTAAAGCTTCCGGTCGGTTATAGAGACATCGGAGACGATTTTTCAGAACCATGTATTTACGATTCTTATTGTAATAGAAAGTTAAAGTTGTTCCTAATGTCAATTTCAACATAATTTTAAATCGTCAGTTAAATATTTTTAAAAATGGAATGATGTCATCAACAGACAACGAATTGCTGATATGTATCCCTTCACAAGAGTGCGTCTACTCTTCATCCTAAATTCTTAGGATTAAATTCCAAATTTTTTTCTTCTCCTTACCATTATATAGCGATCAAAACTAATAATGTTAAATTTTCTCTCATTTGTAAACAGGGCGTGATTCAAATAATATATGAGCTTATATATCATTGATTCGGGAAGCAAAGTGGAGCTTTCTGTTCCTTATTTATAAAAAAGGAAAATAAACCTTTTCTTCTGGCGGTTTGCCCACTTATATCATCGCTTGTCGTACAGTTTCAAATCCAACTAAGGTGTAATATTTTTCGTTTGTTTCCTGTAGAAATTTCTACAGCACTTAAACGGGGATTATTCTCAGAGTTTAGCTGAATGTATTTCTGGCAACGTCGAGTAAACTTTGCTTTACGACATCTTCGTATCTCGTATAAGTTTTAATTTTCCTATTTGAAACACTTTACCATATAGTAAACTGTCAGATAAGACAGTTTTATTGATTGATCAATATTTTATAATGATTTATCACTTTTATAATGTAAAATCATCAATTTTCGAGCATAGTTCTTTGCACAACATTCATTCTTTGTTGTTGTTACGAGCCATTTTTATGTGATAAATATTTTTGAAAAATATACAGTGACCTCTCACTTATACGCGCTCTCTTTTATGCGCGGTCCCGGTCGCATATAGGCATACTGTACTCGAGCAGAACACCATTGTAACTTTGGAGGGCTCTGATTGGACAAGCGAAACTGACGTAACTATGCTTTGTTGTTTGTTTACCTTTGACGACGCTCTGACTGATTCTTTCAACTAGCTGGGAAAAAAAGAATATGGAGGCCTTTCTAGGCCATTTTTTTTTCTCTTGACCGAATTGGAACGTTAATTTTTCTAGTCCATCTCCTGATGGCAATTTTTCTAGTCCATCTCATGTTGGCAATTTTACTTGATTTTTAAACAGATTGAAACGAATTTTGGGGTGAATATTTTTTTTTTTGTAAACTAGGGGATAACAGCCTTTGTTGCTAAGAATCCCTAAACTTCGTATCTGTCGGAGATACAATTCAAGTCAAGTTTCAGCTAGCTATAGCGAAATGTTCTTTGTGTAATACACCATGGCTATTCATAATTCCAATATTCCCCCTTCTTTTGTAAACGAAGTTGTTAAAATCGTTGAAGATGAAATAATCGTTCGAAGCAACTTTAAAAGTACTTCCGATGTGTATTCATAGATAGAAGAATATGGAAGACCTTTAAACGGATACACGTGTCTCACTGTTGATGCGATGTGCAGAAGAGTGACGTCAGATTCGCTTGTCCAATCAGAATCCTCCAAAGTTACAATGGTGCTCTGCTCGAGTACAGTATGCCTATATGCGTCCCGGCCAGGGATATAGGAAAACAATCATAAATCTTATTCATTTATGCGAAGCACTTAGAAAGCACCTCTCACTTATGCGCGTCGCAAAAATTTTCTTAGTTCAAAAAGTTTTTTTCCCAGCAGAACAAAACCCCTTTTTGTTCTGCTTCTAGGAATGCATTCCCTCGGCCTTCCTCTATTCTTCAGATTCCAGGAACACATTCCTCTAACTTATACACAGGGGTGTACGAGGGGGTTCTTGTGATTGACGTCTGTAAGTCGCATTTACACAGCAGCCAATTAGAGAGGTTAGTATTTTATGTACCACGTGGCATTGATCGCTAACGAAAAAATCATCTTTGGAGTATTGGTTATGGTTAGATGGTTATGTTTAAAAATGGCGAAAAGAACGAAATTATCGTTATCGTTTAAAATGGATGTTATTAAAAAATTCGAAGAAAATCCGTGCACCTCGAAAAAAGTTTGAGCGGAGCATTTTAATATCCCAGAATCGACAATGAGAGCGATTTTAAAAAATCGGGAGCAATTCCATTTTCTTTGCGTTCTTAAAAAAATAATTAACGGAAGTTATACACGTATTTGCATTTTGAAACATCTTATTTACATTTTTCAGTACTATATGCATAGTATTAGTTAACAATATATGTACACTGTATTGATGTTTCACTTCTAAGCTCCCTTTTGTGGTTTTTCACTTATGCGCGTTTTTTCCGCTGTCCCCTGCGCCCGCGCGTAAGCGAGAGATTACTGTACTAGCAAATGTAAAAGCAAAACTTTATTTTAAACGTCACCACAATGTAAAAGAAAAATAGCGGCAGATGGAAATTCGATTGATTCATCCAGAAATATTTCGGCATCCCAACGCCATTGTGATACAATCTTTCTTGTCCGTCTGCATTTCCATTTTTTTATGTATGAATTGATGCTATAAAAAAAGGTAAAAGATGCTATTCAAAATAGAATGGAAAGGCTCTTCAGAATCGAATGGAAATGATTTGAAAAAAATTTAAGTTTTTCTAGATTCAAAATCAAACTATAGAACTGTATCTATGAATTTCTTAAGTATCCAAATACTTTTGGGGTTCATTTTACCATTTATAAAGAGTAGAAGTTAGTGACTTCTAACGAAAATCGTGAAAAAACAAAAATTCGTCCCACAAATGAGAGTTGCTAACGAGTTAATACTGAACACATTCATGACCCTCGAGTACGAGTGCTTGCGTTCTCAAGGAGACAAAATATATGGATGTATCTTGGATACATCATTTTTCAGAAGCCCCATGTGAAGCAATCAAAGGAGTAAATGCCGTCATTCGTTCAGTCCGTGACATTGACAGTGCCTGTCTATAAATTATACTTCAGAGTAATTCATCATGTAAAAAAAGAGAAAAATGCCTATAAAAGTGCCCACTCTAGTCGTAGCACAAAAGCTAATTTCTAAACCATTAGAGATTGGCATATACTTTTAGTTCGAAAAATTATTTAAATCATATTTTATGCTGTTTCAATCAATAAATGTATCACTAAAAAATTACTAAAAAAACTCTAAATTTTTATGCAGTCCCCCCAATCCAATTAATCATACACAGTAAACACACTAACATTTTAAAGAAAAAAATCTCCCACTCTACTGCGACTAAAGCTGATCGAGCTAAGAAATTTTTTAAATTTCATTATTTTAATGCAGTCAACGGCTTCGAGCAAGCACTGTCCGTTGATAGGGGGATCCCTTCCGAAGCGGCCATAGAAATGGTCTAAAATAGTCTAAGATATAATTATTCAAAACTTCATAACTCCGCCAGTTTTAGTCGCAGGTGAGGATTTTTTTGTTGTTGTTTAAAATATTAGTTAACCAAAATATTTTACTAAATTTTACGAATAGGACCGGGTAACAGCATAAAAAGTTAGACTTCATAGTTTTTCAGAATTTCATGTAAACAGCATAATGAAATGATGACTAAAACATAAAATACTTTCTTTTTAGGTCATTTAAAGTATTTTTATTTTTGGTTGCATATGCTCATTTCTAACAGTTTTGAAATTAGCTACCGGGCCCCGCTTAGAGTGGACAAGTAAGAACAGATGAAGAATGTAAGGGGACTTCAGTGAAACCGAAAAAAGATTTGGAACGCCTGGAATCAGTTGGGAAACCTCTCGCTATCACAGCGAAATTCCGCTGATTTCGTCAGCTTTATAATTTTATAGTAAATCCGTGTATCCACAATATAAACAAAAATTTATTCCAACTCTTTCGTGGCAATATTCTTTCCATCTTCACTGAAAACAAACGAAGAAAATATTTTTTTTAAAAAAAGAGTTCTTCTGTACAGCATCCGATCATTTTTCAAGATCCCAGCGTGCCGAAAAGCTCCTCACGCATCCCAACATTCCTGCGACATGTTGAAGTTTTACGTGGGGTCGAAGAGTTATCTCGATTATCTCTCAGCTGGCATCTGAGGAATCCAACAAATCGATTCTCATCGAGATTTATCGGTGGCTGAGTTCACGGACAGCAGTTCAGTTGTTGCAAATTTCGGCACCAAAGTTCGAGGGGACTTGACCCTCGGAATTCCCTCCTCCCTCTTTTATTCTTTTAGAATAAAGCAGATAAAGGAAAGAGGGGATAGGTGGGGTAGGAATTCTTTTATAGCCTTTGGTCCTACCGCGCCGTGACCAAATTTCGAATGAGAATGACGTCTTTGCAATATATTTCCTCTAAGTGTTAATACAGTTCGGTTTTTATGGGTTTTTTACTACAGACGGACATGAATCGTACGAAAATATTACGAATTTTCATTTATAATTATTAATACATTTGAGTAAGTATTGTAATTTCACTTTAAGTATCCGCATGCGTTGAAAACCCATTTTTGACCGAAAATCACAATTTTTTTTTAATGTCGTATCTGAAAGCCTATTGTTTTTAGTTTTCAAAACAGTTTTTATTTTGCATCTATGATGATCAGAAGTGAAATTAGAGACATTTTAGTAGAACTTGACAGTTGAAAATGGAATGCTAAATAATGCGGAAATAAGCATTTTTCATTGTTTTTATTTAAGATATTTAAATTTTATTGTTTATTTTTATTTTATACTATTTTCCATATACCAGATATTATTTTGAAAGATTTTCAGTGTGAATTACTTTGTTTTCTATGACATTGTTGCAAATTTCGGTAATTTTGAATCATTGCAGTATCTTGATTCTACGTTAAAGATGTAATTTTTGATAATAAACGTAGGAAAAGTACATAAATTGTACTTATGATCAATATCAATCACTAAAAGTATCTCTAGATCAACTAATAGGCATTATAAAGTTATTTGACTGAAAAACAATATTCAAACCTATCGATGGCGGCTGAATGATAGAAAACGATAATGACACATAAGGCTCAAGAAAACGACTAAAAAAATTTCCAATCAGAAAATTTTTAAAAATCTGCTAAGCTGGCAAAAACTAAGGTCTAGCCTACAAAACTGGGGAGTATTGACGAAAAATTCTTTTTTCTTCTCATTGTAAATTAAAAACATAAACTTTAAACTCAATTTTCTCGAAATGTGATTTTTTGCAAAATTTTCATTTTTCAAACACGATAACTAAAATTCAACTTAAAATATCCGTCTCAAATTTGGCATACATATTATTTATTACATTGTCTAGGTAATGAACCAAAATATAAGTGAAATAATGCTCCATTAAAAAGTTATGTAGCTTTTAAGGTTTGAAAAAAGGCCAAAATTCTTTAGAAATTCATGATTTCACACTAAAACTCTTATAATTTACATGTTTTTAGATACATTGCAAAACTTTTGCTTCAGGGCCTACCAATAGTTGAAGGATTATATATACTAAAGGATTTATCATTCTGATCATTTCTTTTTGAACGAGAGTGTTTGAAAAAAGGTCAAATTTAGTGCAAAATAATCTAAGTTTTTTCAAATTCTAAAAATATATTTAATTCATTTAACTTTTTTCTATGATTTATTAAGTTTTAACATAAATGTCATATAAAAATACAGAAATATTGCTTCAAATATCATTATTTAAAAAAAAAGGCCTCCGAACGTAGTCGGATACCTTAAATTGTTTTGTTTTCTATGACCGCAAAAAATAAATTCATTACTAATTTGCTCGTTATTGTAATCGGAGAGGCACAAAATAAGGGGAAAAATGTATTCACAATATAAACAAACATTTATTACCATTCTTATATGGCAGTATTCTTTCCAGCTTCTCTCAAAATAAATGAAGAAGATATTTTTTTAAAAAAGTGTTCTTTTGTACAGCATCCGATCATTTTTCAAGATCTCAGCGTGCCAACAAGCTCCTCACGCAACCCAGCATTCCTGTGACATGCTGAAGTTTTACGTGGGGCCAAAGAGTTATCTCGATTATCAGCTAGGCACCTCGAGGAATCCAGCAAATCGATTCCCATCACGATTTATCGGTGGCTGAGTTCACGGACAGCAGTTCAGTTGTTGCAAGTTTAGGCACGAAAGTTAAAGGGGACTTAGCGGTCACGTGACACTCGGCATTCCCTCCTCCTTCTTTTATTCTCTTAGAATAAAGCAGATAACGGAAAGAGGGGATAGGTGGGGAAGGAAATCTTTTATAGTCTTTGCTCCTACAGCGTCGTGACCAAATTTCGAATGAGAATGACGTCTTTGCGATAAATTTCCTCTTAGCGTTAATAAAGTTCTCGTTTTATGGTTTTTTTTTTCAACTTGGACATATTGAGTTTGGTTAAGTTCTTCGTGATTTGAAGAGGAAATGTGACAGTTAAAATAACTGACAGACATGATTTATTCAAATAAAGACAAACTGAAGAAACGGATATGAATCATAAGAAAATATTATAATTTTCATTTATAATTATAAATAAAATTGCTTAATTTTATTTATAATAATAAATAAATAATAATATTAATAAACTTTATTAACAATTCAAAGTGAAAATGCGATACTAACTTAAGTATTATATTTTCACTTTGAATTGTTTTGTTCACTATCATCGCAAGAAATAAATCGATTAACAACTTGTTCGTTATTGGAATCAGAGAGACACAAAATAATGAGAAAAAACGTATTACTTTTAAGAAACCACGAATAAATTTAAAAGTAATATTCAGGAGAGGAGATGAGTTTATAAGTGGCAAAAGGAGCTAATGCTGCATATTTTAGAAGGCAATTAACGATATTCTTGTAGATAAAAGCATGCTCTGAGAGTTAAATGGATGTCAAAAATTAGAAAATTCTGGATTTCTAACTATGGTCTGTGATTATGACACGTACAAAACTTGAAGAATTTTTTCCAGGAAGTTTTGCTAGCGTATAAACTATTCACGAAATAATATAGAGACATTTCGGACAATTAAACAATAAACAGGCAAAAAAAATGTTATAAATAATCTCCGAACATGTCAAAGGAATTATTAAAAAGAATACTATATTAATGTCAATAATTTATGGTATATTTAATGTTCACTAGTCCCACATGCGTGGCGAATCTTTTAATGGAATTACATTTCCAACCTCAACCATTTGGATCCTAGGCGGATATTCTACGATATCTCCACGATGTCACTACGATATTCTGAATGCCGCACAACATCGTCAAGATATCGGATGAATATTGTAGAGCACTTTGCGCTGATAGGGGAGATTCGTCGAGAATGACAGACTTTCGGAAGAAGGGGATGCAGGCTTCATGACAAGCCCGAACTCGGACCATCAGAATTCTGAAGCCAACACTCTGCCATCTGCTCACCTCAGCTGCGCAGTATTAGCTTTTCAAATAAAATTTTGAACAAGAAGAAATGAAGCAATTCTGCCACATACAATATTGAAATCTTTAAATATTTCTAATAATGTTGCACCATATAATTTACAGATGACTTTAGAAATCATATATGTTTAAAATAAGCGTTGCGATTAATAATTGAAACCCTCAAAGTATGCAGAAAATTTTCATATATTTATCTAAGAAGAAATATATGGTAAGGGTAAAATAAATTTAGCTTCATTTGAATAATTATGTGCAAAGAAATTTTACATTCGAAATGTTTTATGATCGCTTTTAATTAATTTTTAGTTAATCTATATTTTAAAAAATGAATTAGTCCTATTAGCTGAGAAATATTTGTTTAAGTTGTAAATTAATTAGAAACAGAGAAAAAACTAACTAAGTTAAAGTACCATTATCCGAATCATCATTCATCTATGTTATTATAATACTTCTTTAAAATTATTCAAGCTTTTTAATTACACAAATGTGAGTTTAATTAAACTCACAACCTGAATAATTTAAAGCATACTGGCAATGAGAAACCAAATTACAAGTCTGTGAAACAGAATAAAAGCTATTTCATTAAGAGCTTTGCATCCATCAGTAAGACATTATAATTAAATATAAATGAGGTTTTCATTATCAAAGGCTTCATTAAGTAACTTAAATTAATGAAATAAGATGGATAATTGTAAGTTACATGTATAAATTTAATAGAATTTAATGTTTATTTAACTTTTAAAGATTATCTACGCTTTTAACCATGCATATTTTAAAACATAACTTTAAAGATTATGCTACGTATTTCTAGTACACTGTGAAACTACTGAATTCTATTAAAGCTTTTCGATGAAGCTGTTACCTAATCGAAGAAATGTCTTGTATTTGAGATTCCTTAAATAATTGAAACATCTGATGTAATTTTATGTGTCTACATTTAAAAAGATTAAATTCTATTGAGTTACTAAGATCAAATAATTTAATTAAATTTAATTACATTAAAATTCACCAATATTCAAAAACGTTATTGAAATACCCTATGACTATAAGAATTTTTATTCTGAAGGCAAACATTCATATTTAAATATTTCATCAAAGTAAGTACATTAAACTTCGTTCTAAGAAATTCAAACAAATTCAATAAAGAATTAAGATCAGAATTTTACCAAAATCTTATTGCATTTGACAATTAAGTAAATTATGTTATTTGAAAAAAATACATTATTCGAGTTAAAAGCAATTTCATTTTCTCGATGAAGCTTAAATTCAGTACATTTTATTCAACTTAAGATAAAATGTTGCTTAATGTTGCTTCAACTTAAAATAAAATATATCTTTAAAAGGAAACAAGTTAAACTTCGTGCTAATTATAGTAGATAATTAAATTTATTCGTGCTATTTTTATAAATTATTGTTAATTAATATAGCACTGAATAATAAACTCTGAGTACAATAGATGCATTCTTTTGATATGAAAAATTGACCTTTGTCAGAAAGATATTAGGATACTGTACATATTTTAAATACTGATGCCATCAAAATAATTCTAGAAATATTTGTCATGTTGCCGTAATTAATTAGTGTAATCATTCTTAGAAAGGAATAAATTTCTAAACTTAAACTTAAATCTATAAGAAAATCTTTGGATATTAAATTTAAAGTTCTAAGTTCATCTCTGAACAAAACATATTTCAAACAACTTCTTCATCAAATCAGTCAAACTGATATTTAAAAAACGATGTCTTACCAAAGGCACAAAACAAAACCCAGTGATTAAATTCAAATTAGAATTTGCTTATTTTAAATTCAATATACGCAAATTATGAGGCAAAGATGTAAATGTGGTGCATGAAATCATTTTTAAGTGAAAGCGTCACGTGGTCACAGTTAGAGAACCAGTATTTAAATTTAGGTAGCATCAATTAATTATTTTAAGAAAAGACAAAAAGCCCTTAAACTTTTTTAAAGTAAGCAGGAAAATACGCTATTATATTCTCAGATATTAAATATGCTTGGCTAGAATTTAGTATAATAATTTAATTAAAATGGTACAAACATAAGGTTAGAATTTTTTTTTCTAAAAGTTGCTTAGATTGAACCACAAGAAATTACCTAAATTGAACTGTTTAAATCAATGCGTCTATTATCTAGAACTAAAGGAATAGTCAGAAAGCACTTATAATTACTAGTAATTTTCACGAACTGGAAGTGGAGCATGCCAAAGTAAAAAAATAAAATAAAAATAAAAACAAATAAAAGGAAATTAGAAGCATCAATTTTTGATTCAAAAACCATAAACACTAAGGCCACGTAGTTTTGTATCATATGTGAGGAAACCATGTTAGGAAACGGACTCATGCAATGCATAAAATGTCAAATGGATTCATACATTGTGTATTGGTGTGAGTTGGAGAAACAAAAATATTTTTTGTTTCAATTCTGCTTAAGTAATAGATGATCCAATTTAGGAAACCAGTGGTCCTTTCAAGGCAGCCATTTTCCTTAGTTTTAATGATGAAGCAATTAAAAAGCTTGTTTTTTTCCTCCATTTCATAAAAAAGTTAATTACTTTATTTTGAAGATAATAAACTACAAAAAAATTCTACGACTTTTTTGTTTTTTATAAAAATTGCTTCTCAATGACTGTTCATTAAAAGATATCCAGGTGATCCAAAGCGGAAACCTTCCTCTGTATTCAGTAAAAAACTTTATATTAAATACCGTCTATAAAAATACGACCAAGATAAAGAATGCAAAACTTCCCATTGGTTTCAATTTCTTATACACATTTTTCCTCCTCAGCAGAATATATAACTAAAATAACCGAAATTTGGTATAAAAAATATATTTATTAATTTGCACGAGCAATCTCATTTCAAGTTATGCATACTTTCGAAAATACAGATGCTGAAGAAATTTCTAATACTCCATTTTTCTTTGTTTAAAATTACTTAACTTAGATGTTGGCCAGTAAGAAGCCTTTTATGAAATATCATTCCAAAATTAATCGAGCATTTTTTCGAATGCTGTCATGGAAATTAGAAGCATGATAAAAATGGTTTTTTTGCATTTCAGTGCTTTGGAAGAAGATATTTTAATGTAAAGGTGAAGTTTTCAGGAGTACATGAAAAGAAAATATAGCACTCCCTCATTTCCCAATGAACGGAGTTTTAAATCATTATTATTGCATTGCCATTGCTATTGTGACTACAGATGCATACATAGAACAACAACGAATTCCTATGTACAGTAGTTTCAGTTATCCGACATGACTGGAGAAAGCTGATGTCATATAATTGAAAACGTCAGACTTTTCAGGAACAGTGAGCTTTTATCAAAGCCAAGCGTTTGTCTTTTAACGATTTATTGGAAAAAATCGCTTTTAGTATTTAGCGAAGATAATAGATGGCAGCACGATTTCTAATTTTTCTTATAGAATTATACATCAGTAGCATGGTTTTAAAAAGAAAAATAAATTGTTTGTGCCATTATAATTTATTTTTCTGCATAAAAATAACGTTAATTGGCGTATAAACTTATTAGAAAAATTAGAACTCTGGCTGCCATGTGTCAATAGAAATTAGAAAATGTATTTTGGAATAATACAGGGTGATTCAAAACTGGAGGAATAAACTTCTAGTAAGGGTGGGGTACACCTAGAGGACTCGGAATCACATAGCAATGTCAGAAATGCAATCCTAACGAGATAGGGGAGTTGTTAGGGGCTGTCGCAGGAAAACCACCGACAGCCAGACGCACAGGTGTTAGGATGAAAAATAAGAATTCACCGTGATCGCAAATCGTAAAATAAGTCATTACTTTCCTGAAAATGAAGTTGCCTGAAGTTCTCTGGCTAGGAGCCTGGTTCTTCCCATCAACAGTTTTGCACGATTGAGGGCTTGTCATTTCTGCAACTTTTTTTATCCTTCTGCTTATCATAGGTAGTAGTGGCGTTCTCAAATGGAGCATTGTAGTGGCTCCTGCGAACGTCCGACAGATGCCAGGCGTATTTCAAAAGGTCCGAGATTCCATGCGGTGCCCACGTTACGAAACTTCGGGTAACTTTATTATCAGAAAAGTCATGACTTATTTTACGCTTATGGTCTTTAAATGTCAATTTGCGAACACGATGAATACCTATTTTTCATCCTAACACCTCTGCGGCTGGCTGTCGACGGTTTTCCTGTGACATCCCCTAACAACTCCCCTATCTCGTTAGGATTGCATATCCGACCCTGTATTGCTATGTGATTCCGAGTCGTCTAGGTGTACCCCACCCCTCCTAGAAGTTTGTTCCTCCAGTTTTGAATCGCCCTGTACCTCATAAAAAGACTACTATCAGTGTAAGAAGAAAAGGAGATTTCGAAAGGAATTCTCTCACTCCAGCTAACTTATCAGTTTTTCTGCGTGTGTCCGTCGTATCTGTGTCTTCGAATCTATCCGAAAAAATCCGATTAAATTAGAAGGCAGAAGTCGGACTGAACGAATCGACTTTCTTAATATTGAAATTTAAACAAAATTAAACCGAAAAAATAGTCAATGTTTGTTGAAAAATAATAACTTATACATTTTGTCCCATTATAAAGTAATTACTTTTGAACTCTAATTTTATAATTTATTCTACTAGCAAAACGTAGTTATTAGCAAAAATCGCTCTCTCTTTGACTTCAAATCATATTCTCATCTCAAAAAATTAATGAAATCAAGAAAATAGTTTAAAATAAATCGTATACGAATCGAATAGAATCGAACGATGTATTAGCGAAATCTATCTTCTCCTCTCAGAGTTTAACTGGCCGAATGGTTAGCGCGTCTGCTTTGGAACCGGTAGATCGCGAGTTCTATCCCGGGTTGTGTTCGTACTCTGTTTTTGCTATAGTTTGCTATGCAAGCTTGCTGCAGGTTCGTTCCATGGTGACTTCGAAGCTTGCGTTAACTTGCTGCAAACTTGTTTCACACTTGCACTCTTGTCGTGTCAAACTTGCTGCAAGCTTACAGATTTGCAGTGCAAGTTTGCTGCAAACTAAAATTGCTATCTGGGTAATGGGTTAGAGGGAGGGAGAGGGCAGAAGTCGGACTGAACGAATCCACTGGAGGCATTGTACTCGAGAGATGCTCCTATTGGGTTAGAGGGAGGGAGAGGGCTCAGGGAGGAACAATCAAAAATTCACAGCAAGAAATAACTCACTGGGGGTACTCTGTATGCCAGCCCCTCCCACTGAGAGTTAAAGATATGAATCGAGTCACAAAATTATATCAAGACCCTTTAGAAGTAACATTTTTAATGTGCATTGTATGCTATAGTATTTATTCCCATCTTCCTGAAAAATCGAGACATTTTCTTATATTTCAAGATGATGTTTCAACATCATATTGAACTATAACAATCAAATTTCGATATGTTTGCTCAGAATCGAGCAAAAGGAATTAAATTTCAGTGCTCTTGGGAAACTAAAATTTATTTGCGGCATTATCAGCTGGAAAATTTAATTGCTACAAATAAGCTTGCTTTATTTAAGTAACTGTTCAATCAAATTACTTTAAGCATTATGTTTAAAGTGTATAAGTATTAATAGCTAGGAACAGGATTTCTGAATGAGAAATTCTTTTTCAATTAATGACATAAGCAATTAATCTAGAAAATTTATTACAGGAAGCGTTCTGTATTAGTTTGCATAACTCGAAAAAATTAAATATATTTTAATTTAAGATTCGTGTTTTCTGTCATGTTTACGGAATGACTTTTTGATTAAATAGCAACATTTAAAAATTATTAAAAAAATGGCAAGATTTTTTACTACATAAATCAACTATAAATCCAAAGATTCAAGAATATATTTTGGAAAAAAATAACACTATGATTTGAAATTTTAAGTTTCCGGCAAAGTTTTAAATCAACTAGCATATTTTATTTTCAAAAACCCCATCAAAAGTTAATGTGCTTTCAATCATCCAGTTACAACACACTCTAACTCTTTTAAAACGAATAAATTTATTACATTAATATTAGGCATTCACGTAAAGAAAATACGTTGCATTTAACGTATTCCGTACATTGAAAAAATTGATATTTTTTTAAATAAAATCTTAAATTTGTGTTTCTCTAACCCTATGTATACACATACAATCAAGAAAAAACCTACACAAGTTCGGTATAGGCTGTCCAAAAAATACGACAACGGTACAATCCACTACTATTCGTTTTTACTTGGGTGGAATGGGAGAAAGTATTTTAAGCACAGTCCAGAGTTATGTTTTTTACAGATAATTGTTGGCAGGTTTTTAGCTGGCATCTTCTTTGTCGGTTTTCTGGTTTTTTCACAAGAATGTGTCTATTTTTAAGTTTAAGAAAATTTTCATTAACACGTTGAACACCCAGTTTCCTGGAAGCTCAGGTCCCAAATAGGCAACTGTTATATGTCTTCGAAAATCAAGAAGGCTCAGACTATTGTCACTAAATAACAATTAAGCTTACATGAAGCAACAAATGCTGCTTCAAACACATTAATAAATAGAAACCGATACCATTTGTTTTCCTTGAATTGAAGTAAAATAAGCTGCTGCATGATTATCAAACAGGTTAATTACGTTTTTATTTTTATTGCAAAATGTATGCACATTGGTACTTTTATCTGTTTTCTGCCATGTGAAAAATTTACAGGGTATTTTAAAATACTAGCATCATTTTTTCAAAAGAAAACAAAATTCAAGCATACGAAAACATAAAAAACTAGGTCTGCTTCGATGAATTTAAAAAAAAACTGACTTTATGAGCTCTTGTTTGAGAATAATTAACTTCGCCACCCACGTGTCTGGTACATGATATGCACCTGCCAGACAGACTGTTAGACGCCTGCATTAGTTGTAGCGTAGCAATGTTGAGAATGTAACAGAGAAAGGACTCACCATTACTAACTGATGGGTATTAGGTAGTAGTGGATTAAACCATCGTCCTATTTTTAGGACAGTTGAAAATGCAAGGGAAAAATTACCTTCGAGATAATTTTTTCACAATGCTTTTTTATTGGTATAAAAGTATGGAATATTATCTCAATAAATTTGAGTATAATTTTCTTGGGGCTCAAAACTTTAAAAGACATGCGCGTTGAAAATGTAAAAGAAAAATTCTGCAAAAGTAGCCATTTTAAAAATTTAATAAAAAATATCCAACATTAATTTAAACTTGCGGTAAAGTAAATATCTAGTTACATGAACTCTTGAATAATAAATTCTTTAATTTGGAATAAAATATTCAGAAAAATTTATATAAAGGTCACTTATATGTGCTGTCCTATTTTTAGGACAAAGAGGAAATATGGGATAAAATTGATAAACACTTAGATTTATCAGAAATCATAAGCAAAACTTTGATCTTCGTGTAAGAGCACTTGTTGATTGACTCGTCTCTCAGCTCCGAATGATAGTCAACATTCACACCACTTGGTGGCGCAGTTCTTATTGGTGATGCGAGTATGCCCGTAATTGCCGTGGGCCAGCGCATTTCTAAAAATCAACAACAATAATATGAATGGTGAAATTAATTTACGATTAAAATGTATTTATAATTTTTCTATTTATAAGAGTTTAATATTAGTGACAACATAAACATTACGCATTTTCACAATCATGACTAGAAGGTATACTTATACAATGTATTAAAATAATAAATTCTCTGACTAAAACCACGTTCAAAGTATTTCAATTAAAATCTCTTCTCACTTTAGTACGGCATCACAATACGGCAAAGATAACAGTACTTTTCGGAAAATATAATGGCTTACTATTACTGATAACCTAGATACTAAATATTTCGCTTGAAACAACTAAAAGATTATCTTATACAAAGTATCGAAATAATTGATCCTCTTAGTAAAACTACCCTTAATGTATGTTAATTACATAACTATTTTCATTAACTATTAATAGATTTGCCAAATTATTACTCATAAGAATGAAAAGAAATGCATGCATCCTCCTATCATTTAAAAATGTTACTAAAAGTTAAATTAAAATCAAACTCTTTACAGAGAATCCAATTCCGATGTATAAAAATAAAAAAAGGTTTCACACATGATGCGGAACATTAATTACTTTCAGTGCCACAAATAAATCCGTTACTTTACTAATTGTTCTATCAAATTACTTTATACGAAAGCAATGAAACAATTTATCGTCTTACATTGTGTTTACAACGTATGGGCACCGATACCCAGGCAGGGAAAGAATTTTTAAATAAGAAATTCTCTTTCAATTAATGACCTACGCTAGGAAGAGTTCCTGCAATCCAGAAACTTACTCACCCGTGTATGATAAATGACCGCTATTAGACGCTATTGTTCACGTCAGAGGAACTTTCGGGTTCTATAACTTTTCGTTTTAAAAATATGTGATTCCTTTACATTACTTTGATTTAAAGTAATGAGATTCGGAAAGAATGAATCCCTTTTTATTAGTTTTTTTTTCCTTGAGGTTTAAATCGATTGGATTATCTAATCTCATACATTGAATTTGAATGTGTATTTTTATGGGATGCGATTTATCAAAGCTGTTTAACCATTTATTTGGTTGGAAGTTGTTCTATTTTTCAGAATGCCGTGTTTCATTCCTGGTAATTAGCGGATTTTTTAACAAGTTGTTTTTTCATGATTTATTTTGCAGTTTGCATCTTTATTTAATGGCATCCTGAGGAGGGGGAAAAAACTGAATGATATATGATTTGGGGAATTTTCCAATTATGAATTTCTCCTATGTTTGTTAAAGAAATATATTAAAGATGAATTTATTGCCTAAACGTAAGGTGGCCTTTTTTGGCCAAAAATATAATGTTTGTTCTTTAACCTTTTTTTAAATATAACATAAATTATCGTATTTCAATAGATTAGAATATATGTATTCTTTCTAACTAAGATATAGCAAGTGGTCAATAAAAAATACGAAGACGAATTAATTTAGAAACAAGACAAATAATATTGCGAGTAAATATTTACAAAATATCAATAAAGTCAAATAAATGGGACAAGAACAGTCGAAGTTGCAGCACTTCATATAAATAAGATCTAAATACAAGGCCTCACGATTTGCACTTTTTTTATTCGCAGGTTGTAATCGAACCAGATTTCCTCACCAGTTGTCTTCTTTAATTTTGATTCCACGTGTTGAAATACTCCCAGTTACTTCTCGCAAAATAATTCTAATGAAATAATTCTAACTAACAAAAATATGAAACATTAAGAATTTTCTCTTACTGCAAAATTATTAATGAAAAAATATGTTAAATATCGCTTGCATTTGGTACAATGAAGGTTTTCCTGACTTTCCAATATAGATTATTATTGTCATCGTTAAGTGATAGAATTTAAAGAAATTGGTATTTTTTAGGAGTTAGATAAAGCTGTAAATATCTTGCTTTCGTGGTTTCTGAACAATTTTCAGGAATGTGAGCTAGTCCTCTATTTTATCTACGAAGATATTGCTAGTAAAGTGTCAGAAATTCGTTTTTCGATTCGTTAAGATGGTGGGCAATCGGGTGGATGGAAATAGGTCTGACACAAGCTGATGCTATTAGAAGACTTAATATGTCTCGCAGTGTGGTTCAAATACTTTTGGATCACCTTCAATACGAAAATTCAGTTTCGAAAAGACCTGCTGCAGTTCGGTCACGTATTACAACCCCTACAGGATATCGGTTTTTAACCCTTTCGGCCCGAAATGGGAGTACCACTTCAGTGCTTCAGTAAGTTTCAGATCATTTCGCTGCAACAGAGACACGAAAATCTGCTACTACGGTGCGAAGATGTCTTCACAATCAAAGATTGTATGCAGGAAGACCATTTGTGTGTGTTTATCTTAATCGAAGACAGTGAAGAGCCCCGTTTACGAGGGGCAAGAGAACAACACATTACTCAGAGCAGACAGAAATTGGTCTCTGTAATCTTCACGGATGAGTTCAGATTTACTCTGGATAGTGACTACGGCTAATATAGAGAGAACAAGAAACAAGATATCATCAATCTAGCATTGTTGAAATACATAATTACAGAGGAGGTGGAATCGTGGTTTGGGCTGGAATCTCTGTGGCTGATCCCACCGACTTTCATCTGATCCTTGGAGGAACTCTCATTGCTGAGAGATAGAGACAAGTTTGGCGATCTATCTGTCAGACCATTTGCTGGCTCTGTTGATGAGATAATTCTGATAGATGATAATGTTCAACCTCACCGAGTTAGGCTTGTGGAGGAATATCCTCAGATCAAGTTTTGGAGCGAATGAACTGGCCAACTCAATTCCGCACCTTAATCCGATAGAATATCTTTGGGACTACCTCGGGAAACAGGTAGCTGCTTCAAGCACCACTCTGAGGCCGTTAAATGAATTTGAACAAGCATTGCTCTATGAATGGCATTTGCTTATTATTTTGGTGTCCGGCAACTTAATTAAAAGTTGGGAAAATCGATGCCACCAATGCATTACAGGCAAGGAAGGACACATTCCTTATGAAAACTCATTACTTTATTTTTAGCACGCACTTTTAATTTATTTTTCTCTAACAGTGGACTGAAGTAAGAACGATATAATAATTTATTTGTAAATTTTGTTTGATTCTAAAATTAAATTAAAAAAATAATTCTTTAATTCTCAATTGTTTCAAACTTCGTGGGTTTTTTTGCTCATTTGTTTGCAAATTAAACTCAAAAACAGGTTTACTTTTGGAGGCCAGTATATGGATGTGTAATATATGTAAGTATAAAGAGAATCAAATTAAATTAAATTAGCAATTAAAACACATTTAAAAATAAATTTAAACTTACACTATTAAACTTAAACAATGTTTAAGTAGCGCGCAATATGCTGCTGAATACAAAAAACGAAGGAAGTAAAAATGATTCAAAGAAAAATAAAAAACCAAGAAATACTTTCCGAAGGAATGGAATTAAACAAACAAGGAATACATTCTTATCCACTTTTTCAAGGGCTATAGACTATATACGATATGGATTCAAATTACTTGGGAAATTAAATTTCATAAGAATCCAACCGGCTTTAGATTTTTTACGTGTGGTAAAGGATGTTATAATTATTTTATTGGTAAATATTTTTTCAAATTTTAATTTGAAGAAATGTTTACCAATAAATTGAATATTATATTGAACGAAATTAGAAAGAAGATAACTACATTATTAACAATAACGCTGAAGTTTTGGACATCCTGAACAGTAACAAAATTTGCAATTTAAATACCTTTGATTTCGAAAACCTTTACACTAATCTGCCACACTATAAATTAATGGAAGTTTGCCATTTTATGTACAATTTCTTAACGATTCTATTGTAGAAAAAAATGACTGATTCGAACTACGTATGCATTTTTAGCATTAAAGAAAACTACCTATTTAATTGTATGCACTTTTATAAACAGATTGCAGACATTCCAATGGGTATTACATTCTCCAGTACAGTGGACAATATCTTTTTGCACTTTTTAAGGATAAAATTAAGAAAGAAAGAAAAGAAAATCAGAAATAATTTAATTTACGGTTACAGATGAATTGACGATCTGCTTATTTTAAATTCTGACAAATTAGATTGGATTATTAATTGTTATCCAAAAGAACTTAAACATAATAAAACGAATTTAAATCAAAATAAAGGTACACTTTTAGATATTAAAATTGAGATTTCTGAACAGAAAACCTTACATGGCTTGTTTGACAAGACAGGTGATTTTAATTTCACTTGTAAAAATCTTTGTGATTATTATTCAAATCTAGATGCTAGGGTCTTTAGAAACGTAATTTTTAGTAAAGCTAACAGGATTTAAAAAAATAATAATGATAGAAATGAATTTTTAGTGGTTTCCAATAATTTTCTAAAAACTCTCTATGGTAACAATTTCCCTTTTAATATTCACTGCATTGAAGATCTTATTCTAGAAAGTAGTCATGAATTTAAATATTAATATAAAAAGAATTATTGGCCTGCTGCTATATGCTCTAATAATTTCTTTTTCTTTTCCCTTTTATTTATTGAGGCATTGATTGAAACTGAAGGCTTTTTTAATAATTTAATCTAAATGATTGAGTTCCCTCCAATTCCTGTTTTTTATTTTCGAATAATAGACGGCATCAGATTCTTGGTTGTTTACATTACAAATGGTGATTAATAGTTTTTCTTAAAACTAATCAGGCGGGAAATTTCTTCAGTTCGTGATTCAAGTACAGACATATTGATTCTCTCCAAGGCTAGGGTTAGTTTGATTTTTCCTTCCTTTATTGATATATTTTTATGATGGTATTCCTACCTTATGGCTAATAAACTTTCTCTAAAAAAAGTTTTTTTTAAGTCAATCTTGTTAGCGGTATAATGTTTGTTTGCTCCTTTTTAAAAATCCTTTTGTTGGCAGTACTTATCTTGTTCGTCTTTAATTGGGAAATTTCGGGCTATGAGAAGCTATTTTAGACGAGTCAAGCTTCTTACTGAAAAATTTCCCAAGTAATTTGAATCCATATCGTATATAGTCTATAGCTCTTGAAAAAGTGGACTAGAATGGATTCCTTGTTTGTTTAATTCTATTCTTTTGGAGTGTATTTCTTGGTTTTTTACTTTCTATGAATAATTTTTGTAATATATATAACTTGTATATAATATATATAACAAGAATTTATCCCATAATTTTATATAACTCCTTTAATTAATGTGTGTTTACAGATGTTGTGGCAGAAGAAATTTTTGCCTGCGTGTGGGATGGTGCAACTATCATGCCAATTACTCATTATATAAGACTTTCTCTTCTTATAGAACTAATCTTCGGAAATATCTAACTACCCCGTAGATCGTTTTACTTTCCTATTCTATGGATTACTTCATACGTCAAGGCTTGATTGGATGCTTCTCAGGAAAGAAAAATTTAAAGAGTACCTTACCCTCCAATGACATCGAAAGAGGAATATATATTCCTTTTTGCTTGTTCTGTATTTTAAGAGGTACCTTTGAAATTGTGACCGCCAGAATCCGAAGGTCAAAAGGAGAAGAAAATTTCCCGGTCTTTCCTCCAATGTCCCCATTTTAAAAAGTTTTTTTTGAAATTTTTTGCTCCTGTAATCCAAAGATTTAAAAAAGAGAGAGTATTTTATACATATAAACGTTAAAAAGGGAAGAGTATTTCCTATTTTTTTCTCCTAAATCCCCATTTTAAATTTCGATTTTGGGACTTTGCCACACCCTTCATTTCAAAGAAAAACTCAAATAACATTATTTTCTCCATCTCTATGTATTCTACCTCTACGTATTATTTAATTAAACAAGGTTTATTCGGCAAATTTTATAGTTACGAACTGAGGCTTTGCAAAAGATTTCTATACTAGATAAATGTCTCTAATAAAAATAATGAAGCCTGCTAATTGATAATATTCTGGAGTTTTAGGCTTAAAATATAAATAAAACCTCGAAATGGAGATATTTCCATAACCGATCTTCATGGGAGCGTAATGATTAGTTAATGAAGGCCGGGAAGAAAATTGCACGCTATATTTAAATCTATGATTCATCGTGGATAATAATGTGTTGATGTAATGGAGGCACTAGATGATATATTACGGCACTTACTATCCGAAACCTTTAAGACTAAATTCATAACAGCTGTCAGTGATATTCTGCACAGAACGTTATGCATAAATTAAAGCTTCTCGAGATGGAGTAAGTTCTTGTCGATAGAAAATTACGAATCTAGAGGTTCTGATTACTGCCCTACTTTGGAGGTGCAGTCATCTATCAGGCCTCGAGTACTGCAGACATCGGACGGACAGTGTAATAATTATGATGGATTCATGGCAAAAGTAGATGTCAAAGTAGCAGCGGGGAAATGCAAATGATGTGTCTGGTTGCCTGGCTTTCAAGAATCTGACGAGGAACTGAAATAGTTTGGTGTAGATTTTAATCGCCAAATATGAATAAAGTTTTAAAATTAAAATTTGGGATCTTTTAAAGTTTTGCGTGTTGGGAATTGAAATAATTAATTCCCTCGTTGTGATTCTGGAGGAAATGTAATTATTCTAATCTAAATTGTTTCATCTAGCTCGTATGGTAATTAAAACTTGATATATGCCTGCTTTTCTGGATTGCAATAAACATTTAGATTAACTTTTACTGAATTTAATACAAGAGTTATTATGAGAGTTGGATACGTCTGATTGTTAAACTCAAATTAAGCTGTACGTAGAAAATACCAGAATTTGTGTAGTGGATTTAAGGGATTTCTGGTATGAATTTAGAATTCAAAGCATAAAATCATCTTTTTTTCCCTTTTTTCTAGGAAATGTATAAACGAAAAATCTATTAAAAACATTTTAAAAATTCGACAATTTAAGGCAGGATTAGAATATTCGAAAATATTAGAAAAAGAGACTTTTCAAGTAAATTGATTTATTTCAACTCAAAATCTGTAAAAATAATTTAGCAAAATTCGTTAAGAAGTAATATACCTTTATGGGGTATTTTTTTTCCCTTGAAACTGAATACCATTGTTATTTTTCCTTGAAAGTTTGAATGTACCTTCCATTGGAGCAAAGAATGTTAGTAATATCGTTTGTTGCAAATAATTTATTTGGTTTAAAATATTGTCACCTCTGTCATCGATGTTTTACTTATATCATACATAATATATGAAGGAATTTGATATCTGATAATAATAATTTATCCCATACAAATGACGGTTTTATGCCACATTATTTTACATTATATTTTCAGAGCATTCATGTAACTTTCATGAGAAGTTCGAACAATTTAGAGGTGGGAAAAGCTTATATTATTTTTTGCTTTTATGTTTTTCATACACTATAAACCTATTTCTGTGAAATAATTTTACATCCTTACTAACAAAGGACTACGTCTTATTTTGATTTCAGTAATCAATTTCACGACTTTTTTTGTCATTTTTTCATGCTTTCGTACAGCTTTGTTATTGCGCGACATGATAAGAACATTACATGATTCTGGGATGCATTTCCTAATGCATTTTGCTAAACAAAATCCCTTTATTGAGTCTACTGACTTTTCTAAGTTTTATTTAGCTTGGTACATCCAGATTTCAATTGATAAATCACTTCAAATGTTTTATACCGACTATTTGTCGATAATTAGCCATTGCTTGCTAGTGAAAACTGCTCTTTGTATACTAGCCGTCCAAGCTGTCCGATATTTTCAACTGATAACTTTGAGATCTCAGCTGTTCTTACTGGGTAATTGAAACTTCATAATTTGAAGAAATTTGTACTTGTTTCTGTAATGAAATTTAATATTTAATCTGAGTTAACAACAGCAAAGCTTTCCAACTTAATATGATAAAAAATAAAAAGTTGTTCATGCTAAATCTTTCATAAAGATAAGAATTTTTATCACAACGTAAGGGCCATCCAAACAACTTTCATATTTCAGAATGATCACGATTCCTTATCATGTATCCTAAAGTATCCAGTCAGAACTCTTAACATGAAGCAATGACATTTACCGTCCGATTAGTAAAGTAGTAGGAAGCGCAAAGCATTTTAACGTCAGAGGCCCGGGTTCGATTTCGAGATAAAGCTTGGTTGGCGTATGCGAAATTGAAGTCGAACGCCCGCCGTCAGGTATCTCTCGGGACGTCTCTTTTTCACAGGCGAATGGGTACTGTGGTGTCTTGGCCTATGTGCGACCAAATAAATGCAATGCTCAGGTTGACCTAAGTACTTTTATTTTACACAGCTATAATTTAAAGAACAATTCTTGCATAGAAATCTTGATTAAATATTTATATAGAAAGTTCGATCATTGAGTTCACAGTTCTAGGACGTTAAATTTCAATGGAGTCGTAGTTCAACAAGAGATGTAAATCAATACAGGATGGATAGCTTCCACCTATCAGCGTGATAGCCTAAGCACGAGACTACAAGGAGTGCTCGAAATTCGATATGTCAAGATTTCGGAATAATGCCGAATTCTCAGTGATCGTTGTCCAAGTCCGAATTAATTCGGGACTTTAAATCAGAGCTTATACACAGCTCTTTCTGCGCTCTGGAGTCTGAAACCACGTTCGAGACTTCCTGAATCGGTTCTCCCCCGCTCTCCTCGTTCCAACTTCAAAATTCCGCTTTTGTCCTTGCCTCAAGGGGTGCAGCTCCGCCTTACTTTCACTCTACTGGACAATCGTACTCAAGGGCGACCAACGTCTAAACTGCCATGTTCCCAATGGTCAATTCCAACCGTGGGATGGTTCCTGAGTTTCCTCATCACCGGAGCTATACAGGTGTGACATGAAAGAGCACAGCTAATCTCCTCAAAGTCGACCCAAATGCGCTCTCTGACAGATATTGATTCCTGTGCATTGTGGTCGCTTTCAGAGTTCAGCTATTACCCTCGCGAACGTCTCCTTAATGACCACCAGGTGCAGCTGGCCTGCGGTTTGCGGCTGAAATGAAATGCACTCGACTCTTTTCTCGTGGGAACCGTGCTCGCGGGAAGGGAAAACATCACAGTACATAGTAAAAATCTTTCTAATTGTAAGTGCTTGTTTTTCTTCAGTCGACTTTACGGCGCAGGATACCAATCACTGAAGTCTTTTTAGTATTCATGATAGTATTAGTATGCTTATAGCATTCATAGAATGTTTTCTTCGTGGATGATATAATTCAGTAAAACCTCTTCAGAAAGTCTTTCAAGGGACAGCTTCAAAATAGCATGATATCGAATCTTGGTTCTAAATTCTATAAACTGTTTATGTTAGCCTTACGATTTAATGGTATAGGTTTACTTTTAAATGAGACTTCATAGTAATTTTAGGGTATTATTATGTTTATATATTCAGAAAATATTAAGAGAACATTAAAAAAAATTCCATCTTTTAAAATAAGTGAACAACTTTTAATAATAATTACAGCACTTTTGTTGCAATTATCCTTCTTGATATAAGCAGCCTTGAAATTTTTTCACAGACTTCTCATTATTAAATACTAGCAGTACGCGCATGGCGTTACCCGTGGAATCAGGAATTCAACAAAATGAAAAAAAAACGACCACAATGACATGAAAAAGTTCTGAAAACAATACAAAAGATACACATTATTGATTTTCCCGCTTATTTTTCTTCGCGATAATGATATTTCAACTGTAGAAAAGCAATACAGACAATACAGAGTATGTTAATCCGAAACAATATTAAAAAATTGCAACGTGAAAATGATTATTATACAGCAAGTAACATATGCGAGACATAAACACGTTAAGACACTGCCGAAAATAATAATCGAAGTCATTCAGTTGAAGGTTATGACGTATCCTGCGCTCTGCACCGTCAGACAATCAAAATTGCTAGCAACGTTCCGGAGAAGTGTCGCGGGAGGAAACTCGCTAGAGGAAAAAAAATCTTTCAATTGACCAAGAAAAATTAATTAAAAGAAACGGAAAAAGATATTTTAATCATTCTTGTTTTAAATCCGACAGAACCGTTGCAGTTATAAGCTGAAAAAATTGAAAATAATAGTGTTATTAGAACGTTGGATGCAGCAGATTTAAAAACAAAAATAAAATTTCGATGGCAAAACTTATTATTTTTAAAAAATTTCTCAAAATTCAGTAAATTATGTTTGAAGCTCAAAACAAACTTCATTGGAACGAAAATTGTTTGTTCTATCCGTTGGTGCATTGATTGATTTTCAACGATCATTAGAAAAGATACTACAGCTGTAAACGTGCCAAAAATGACCCAAACCAATACAAAACATTAAATAAAAAATTTTCTAGATTGAGTTTTAAAATTCCGGCTTCGAGGTGCATTGAGTCACCTTTACGACTACTTGTGTGCCAAATATCATGGCTATCAGTGCGATGGATTCGTCTGGACATCGCATGTGCACACTCTCAAACATTGCCATTTATAAGTATAGATATTAGGATGTTTTAGATCCTTTTAGAATCATAGATAAAAACGAAAATGATTATTTTTAAATGTAGCAGTTCTTGATTTTTCTTCCTTTTTCGGGGAATTTGTAAGGAAATTATTAAATGTTAACTTTTTTCGGAAAAATTTGTTAATTTGGATTATCATGATGTTTGATTAATGATTCTAACGAAATCCCTTTGAAATGAATTTATATACTTAAATTCCCCCCCTATGGCTATAAGCCATATATTATCGAATGCCTACGACGTTATAAAGATATTTTAGCAATCAAATGAATGGTAATGAATCAGGACCAGGGCAGAGCGGCTCATTACTGAGAATGACGTACTAACGAAGGAGGAACTGAATTGAGTATTTTTCATCTTTCAATGAGTGCCTTTGAATGAATATAATAGGACTCACAGATTGAGTACAAACTTATCAAAGCGTAGTTTTCAATTTCAGTTAACTTATCTTTCAAATGCCGCATATTTATAAAATAACATGCCGAATAAAATGTCTATATAATCAGCGACTTTAGCCTTCTTGTCCCTTAATCCACCGAAATATTTCACTCTAGAATCCATTGCCTGATTCCGAGGTGAGTTCGAATGCAGCCACTTAAACGGGCTCTCTAAACGCGAAGCCTCCCTGATTTATTACAGTAACTGTGTCTGTGTGCTCACTCGTCACTGCTTGCACCAAGTTTCACTGCCTTATGTTTCCTCATAAGCCACTCGAACATTTCCATAAGTACTCTGCGAGTTTCAATTGCCGTATTCATTTGATGCTGGAGCACACACGGACCTCAGCGTGCTCAAACTCTCACTCTGGGAAGTTGATGCCTTCACTTGAAGCCGTAATTCATACAATTATGTTGCGGATGAGTGCAAGTAAGGCATCCTAGAGTATTCGGATTTTGTGAGGTATTTTAGCTGACAGGAAATGCTTTGCGGCAAGTCTTTGGTTCAAAGTTAACCACCCGTTAGTTGCAATAATTTTCATCCTTATAAGGTCGCAATGCATCTAGCGGATATAAACGCTCTTCTATGACATGTTTCTTCGGTTTTGATGATTTATACAATATATCTATTATAATGAGTATGAGCAACAATTATAACGTAAATGAGTATTATTTTAATGAATGTTCAGGAATTTCTTATTTGTAATTCTTATTGTCAGATTTTCAATTAGAAAAGAAATATAAGTTCCTACTCAATATACACTAATAATAATTTTTTTTATTTATTTTTATTTTTTCTTTCTACATTTTAGTCTCCAATATATTCATGATTATAAATATTATGGACTCTTAAAATTAATATTTCTCAACTTGTCTCATAGATGGCATTGCTGTATGAAACTAATATGTTTTAAATTAATTTACTAATTAACATTTAAGAGCTTTAAAATGATTAAATAATGTATTATCATCGATATCAGAAAACTGTGAAAATTTCAAGCACATCAGGAAGTGATTGAAGAATCGATTGAAATACACAGTATTTACAAACATGAAGTAAGTCAAGTGGAATAAAAGCATGCAAAAAGCATGGATTTTATTGTTAGGAGTACAAGTTATTCAATTTCTTCATCGTCTCAAACTCTGATATCTTGATATGTGAATTAAAAGAACAATATTCTCATTGAATTATAAATAAATTCGCACAAACGGCAGTATAAAGAAAATTTCTACTATTCGAGTATGTCCAATAACCATCTATAATTCTGATATGTTTACGAAGTTTATTCTATGCTTATTCCTCAATAAAATGGGGAGAATAACCGATAAATCAGAGGAGGATTCAGTTCTGTTTGTGTTATCATTACAACTTTTTTAGCTTAGCATAGACAAATCTGACTAATGCCAATCCAATTATTGTTAGTTAGAAATCCGAGTTCAAGAAATGACTTGAAACAAAGTTTTCATTTATTTAGTGCGCGTTAATAATTTCAATGTTGAAGTAATGAAATACCATGATTTAAGTGATTTCAGCTTTTAGTAGTTTACGTTCGAATTTTAATAGGGTAGATTTTAAGTTTTAATGAATGTTCAGGAATATCTTATTTATGATGCTTATTGTGGCTTATTGTTAGATTTTCAATTAAAAATGAATATAAGTTCTTACTCAATATACACTAATAATAACATTTGTAAATTTTTTCTACAATTTAGTCTCCAATATATTCACGACGCTTTGCCCTGTTCATTTTTATATGATTAATGTGCATGGTGAGCGATTACTATTGATTAAACTAGTACTGTTGAACAAATAAAGAAAAAATCGAATATTAAATGCAACATAATTCATCATTCAATAATAAATAATTGGATAATAATTCGCGAATCAATGCTTAATTTTATATTTAACTTTGTTTTATATAAATGAAGCAAATTATTTTTCTTCAGAAACAATAAAATGTAAGAAAAATCCCGAAGAATTTTAACTGCAGCATTCTTAAAGGTTTCCACAGTAAGCTGCAAAATAATTTGTTTCGAACACGGAGCACTTTCTTACTCCTGGCGTAAATTTGTTGGAACTAGTCGAAAATCTCTTAAGATACTTAATTCAGACTTCACTTAATCTTCCACTCGCTAAATCGATCCGCTTCAGACTTCCATCAAGAAACTGCCAAGGATTATCTTGAATAATAAATCCACCAATCAATTGCTTTCGCCTTAAAACTTGACAAACTCCTAAACAATAACATCAGCGAAATTAAGAACATCACCGGCAGTTTTCGAAATGGTTTAGAACGTCGCTTCGAGCAAGGATTGCAAGACTAAAACTAATCGGCAGAATGGGTGGCCTCTAATTAAAGACCTTTAAATTTCCGCTTCATATTGCTGGCTGACTCAATAGGTGGAAAGCCCCCTGACTCGGATGCGACCATCAACTAATCTTCGTTCAACAAGAAATAGGCAATGGAAGAAGGAACCGAAATCCCGGAATTCGTAGAGAGGATCCGAGTAACCTTCGAAAGCAATAAAAGGACATACGAGACTCAGGAAACCCATGAATAAATTACCATCTTCTGCTTATGTTTGACTTCAGGACTTACTTGAGGGACTCTAGTAATGAGTTTCCATGAATTTAGAGACCAAATCGCTTCTGGCAAGTCTTAGGAAAAGATCGGCGACTTTCTAGAGATTCCTTAAAAACGAATTCCTTAGAAACGAGCCAGAAATGCCGCCTTTTCACATCAAGGGATAATATGAAATTGGAGTAATTAAAAATGATGAGCTTTCGGAAGTTAAAATCGTTATGAATATAAGTAGCCAAATTTTAGACAGTTGCAACGCTTTGCTCGGCGGTATTATATCGGATATCAGCATTGGTACTATTTGCACTCCAAGGGTTAATTTCACACGAAGTTAGCCCTGAATCTGAAGTCAGAATATTTCATTGCTTATAACACTGGAAATTCTGAGATTACATGTTACAACCGCAAAATCATGTTAATACATGAATTTATGGTTGATTACATGTATTACATGAATACAATCCTTTTTACACAATTAAATAATAAAAATAATGACAGATATGAAACTGCTTAAACACGTTAATATTAATCTTACTTGCAAAATTAAATATTAAAAAATTTAAATGTTTTTAAAACAAGCTATTATTTTTACACTAAAAAGTAGAAAATAAGTTGGAGATAATAAAAAATCATAAAGCGTTTAAATTAATTTGAATTTTGATTGCATTTCTGATATATGTTCAATTTGTAATGAATATTTGGAAATTTTCATTGTTGTAGTATCATAAGTATTATTTTCGGCGTCTGACGCTTTTTACGATTTCATTTTGGCCTCTATAAAATATGCATCTATTTTGATAAAAAAAATATTATTTTATACTGCCTAATAACCTTCAGTCCGGCGCAATTCAAATGCTGACACGATCGGGCGAAACTCATGTGGGAGATTAAAAGTCAAATTTTTGCTTTGCATTAAGGAAAAGCTTATCAAACTTAACTATTCGGTCATACGAAACTAATTTTGCGCTTTTAAATAACCTTTTTTTTAATTCCTTGTAATTTCAACCAACAAAATGTCTAAGAATTCAGGAGAGAGTTGATGTCTGTTTTCCCATAAGTTTCCGCGCAATGGCAACTGCTGTCTTTGAGATCCAGAAACAATTCGACATTTTTGAAACAATATATTGAAAATAACACAGGTATACGAACTTTTGCAGGTATATAAAAAGAAATATTGAGAAAAAATTTGGAAATCAAAAATAAAATCGTAATCGGGAGCAACTCTTCCACCAGATTAACGTGCTCCTCACGTAAATCAAAAGAGCACTAGACAAAAAACCACGCCACCGTAGTGTGAGTGGTAGGGTGCCAGAAATCTAACCTTTCTCGAAAACACCCGCACTTAGATACAAAAAAATATGGGTCTTCATCTCACAAATTAATTGCGCCTGACGGAAAGTTAATGAAAACGTGTTTTTTCTTAAATCTTCTTTTATTGTTTTCTATATTTTAGTCTTTGTTATATTTGATAATTCATTATAGTAAATCTTATGGAATTTTGTTATCAATTTTGCCCAAATACATTACCGCATTGAACCTCAGATACGAATCAAAATTTAATTAAATTAACCTATTAGCAGTTATTTAAGTTTTAGAAATATAGCAGAATTTTATTCTTATCAGGATTGGACAACTGTATAAAATTTTACACCCTTATACACCAGGAAGCGAGTTAAAAAAAACTATATTACAAAATTTCACCTTTAAAAACATGAAGCGGGGCAAGTTAAATAGGAACTTGCACAAGGTGTGACCAATAAGTAGGGTGAATGATGAAATCAGTCTAACATTGAGTAAGTCTCACTTGGAAACTGTTTACAATCCTTCAAAATATCCCCCGTCGTACACTACGCACCTCTGACAACGTGCGTACAAATCGTCGGAAGCTCATGAAAACTCCTCCACAGGTACAGTTTTCGCTCATGAAAACTCCTCCACAGGTACAGTTTTCGCTCATGAAAACTCCTCCACAGGCACAGTTTTCAATTCCCGTGTCGTAGCAACTTGAATGTGCATATTCACCCTTTTAGAGCCAATTTAAGTTTAGGAAACAGGGAAAAGTCAGGTGGTGGCAGGTCTGGAGAATACGGTGGGTGCGACAGTTCAGAATCCACATGTTGAACATGTTCTTGGCGTACATTATCGTGCAAGAAAAACCAAGAGCGAGGTTGCTTCTGATGTGGCTATACAATACCCTAGGAGCACAAGATATTCTATGACTTTCCCACGATGTTACTACAAGATTCCGAATGCCGCTCAACATCGTAACGATATCTTGTGAATATAGTAGGGCATCTTCTGCTAATAGGGTACGAATGCGAGCCAAGCGTCGGCAGTAAACCTCACCATTGACAGTTTTACCTGCAGAAAGAAATTCCTTGGGAATTATGCAAGATTTTGTACCAGAATTTCAAACTGATTCTCTGCTCCATGACACGCTGCAAAACCACCGCACAGGCAACAGTCGAGAATAAATTTATCGAGATTCACAAGCGCATGAAACCACGCATAACTGTTAACTGAATATTACGGAACTCGACGAAGGTGTCGCTGGCAAATCGGATTGTTCCCATTTTCGATTTGAAGAATGATTCACCCAACATATTGGTCACACCTTGTAAAATTCCCCGAGTGACTTTTCATTCTTCCAGTTCGTTTCTTTTCTCGTATATTTCCACGCAATGATTTCACTCATAACGTGTAGAACAAAATTAAATTAAGGTTTGCTAATTAAATTAAGTATTTGCTGAATTATTATGATTTTATTTGGACAACAGTTCAACCAATTATTAACCAAATAAATTGATACTTAGACCATATACAAATTCATAACAATGCGTCATCATAGATATTGGATGGCTTCTGGTACTAGTTTTCTTTGATTCTTTATTTATTTAATTAATTTTTAATTTTCAACGCGACTACTGGCATAAGAATAAATCTACCAAACATTTTAAATGTATGAACTGACAACGTGTACGCAAATAATGTATTTACGTACACGGTGTACACGAAATAATTAAAAAATTTATTTTCCTTCGATTTAAACGGTAACACCCGGATAAATAAATTTCATAGTTTGAAAGGTATATATTCATTTAATGAGAATGGCAACGCAGTTGCTGAAACTCCTTCTATATGGGAACTGTCTTAGATAATTACAAACGTGAGTTCTTTTCAGAGCTCGGTATAATACCGAGTAGTTTCTGAACTGATGCTTGCATTTTACTCATTTGGGTACAATCTGAGGGCTCCTCTTTTTAAGTATTTTCAATGTTTCCGACGTTGGTTCCAGGTCTGCCGACTCCAATCAAACAAATTTCAATTAATTTATGATTCTCTCCAAGTGTAATATCGATTCAGTGACATATTGTTTTTTCTTTCTTGCGAGTGTGTGTGTTTTTAGGTTACTTAATTTATTTTCTTTGTTGTCCCTTTTCTGCAGTGTTTGTAACGTTCTGTGCCGTGTTTTGGATGCTTTTGTGCGTGTCGTGTCATATTGATATATTTGTATTGCTGTTATATTTCCCCACCGGTCTGCTAAAGGCCTTACACCCTTTTGGGTAGGCCGGACCGGTGTGGCATTTGGCAAATTTGAGAATTTCCGTGCACACTTCTCTAAGAAAAAAGTAAAACTTAAGAAGAATTTTGCGAGAAAGACAGGTATTTTAATTTTTATCTATTGTAATAAATTCATCTGAAAATTAAATCACATTCAGTGATAAAAATGTTTATAAAGTTGTCCATTCGGTCAAACATTAAAGAAAAACTGAATAAATTTATATGGTTACTTAAGAAAACATTATTGCAATGAAAGTATTGCAATCATCATTATGCAATGGTAAATTATTTTCTAAAAAACTTTCAAAATTTTAAATTTATTAATACCTTTCGAAGTATTATAAACATATTACCATAATAAAAAGGATCATGGAAACGTATTCCTATATCATTAAGACGGTACGGCCGGACAGCGGTCCCTTGAAAAGTAACATACAGCTGTATTGAATAACTTTGATAGTATTCAATAAATATTTAATTGGTATATTCTTTCACAGCCATGTGTCAAAAATAATTATTTGTTATTGTGTTATTTCCAAAATGTTATTTGATTCGAGAGATTAAAATTGGAGATTTTTCAAATAGTTCGATTTGAAAAATTCAAATAATTTATTACTTTGCTTCTATTTGTTAAAGTCAATACATTCACATGTATTTGACTGTATTTGACATTATATTTGCAGAGGGAAACCAGCTACTTATTTAAATAAAGACTTCGAAGAATTTGTTACAACTTTTGAAATCGCATCAACTCTGTAGAATTCACAGAAAACTACTCGTATTTCAATAAAACATAATATATATATATATATATATATATTTCACTGTAGTATGAAAAACTTTACCCGAGCCCCTGGATCTCCAGGTAATTTTTATTTTTATAAAGTAAATATGCTTAGCATAACCTAAACGAAAACAAACAACAAAAATGAAGAACTGAGTAACTAACTAAATTTTTTTAAAAACATTTGCATTTTTAACAAAAACAATCGTGCGCAGAAAAAGATGTTGACAACCTGAAAGTTATAAATAGCGTTAAATTGTTTACAACAAACTCAGTTCTGAAAACGAAAGCAAACCAGTTTCAAAAGCATTATGCTATAAGAAGGAAAATATACCCCCCCCCCCCCAAAAAAAAAAAATCCTTTACGTCTTGTCAAAAATAGTATTAAATTGAGTCTCGCGCAAAGGAAATAAATTCCAGAAACAAGTAAACTGCATATGAAATGTTTCCCCCAAATAGAGAGAAAAGTAACTACTAAAAGCGGGTGAGGTGGTTTCCTTACACCTTCAGGCTCGTCAAACACCTGCATCCAATTTTTTGAGGGAGTGCGCTGAGAAAGCAAACCGGTGAATATGATATTGAAATTCCTTTCGTTCGCTCTCTCCAGCGACAGTCTATTATTTTACAGGGAAGCAAATAAGTTTGCGTTCTCTTTTGTATTATGTTATTTGGCTTTTGGTCTTCTTTTTCATGTGGATCTTTGAGATGGGAATGTGTAAAACTCGTCTCTATGTCGATCCAGACTGTTAAAAGTTCGTTTCTTTCTCATTCTTTCAGCTCGGAAAAGTTGAGCAAAAGAAATACTTTGTAACAAATTGTCAGGAAGGTGGAACATATGAATGGTACAGGAAGTAACATAGAGGGGGAATTTAAGAGAGACAGAGTCAAGAAAAAGGTGGGACAGTATCTTTAGTTTCCAGAATAAAAGTGTGACAATGTTTTGTAATACCTTAACGTATCTAAAGGAATTCGATGTTATATTGGCGTAAAATGAATGGAGCAGGCCGGATATGTCTCCTGAGTGCCATTTCCAAGGGAGAAAAATCCAGATTTCATTTTGACCTATTTAAGGAAATAGCTTTTTTTATTTGAATAAATAATCATAACTCAGTTGAAGAGTTCACGGCAGAAACTACAGGAGCCAATTTTATTTTTCAAAATTTCGTTCATGCTGTTTTTACATCCTAAAAGGATATTTGCAGGATGACAAAAGTCAATTAAAGTCACATTATAGGTAAATAAAATTTACCAGTTAAAGAATTAATCATTGATTTAAAAAATGTTAATAATTTTTCAAAGCTCCCAGCATTTTGATACTATTGACTAGTGTGGTTTCTGCAATCAAAGATTAAATTTTAAATAAATTAGAAAAAACTCATATCAATTTCTGCGGCATCCACCCTTATAAAAAGCAGTTATCTTGATTATTTTAATCATTTTTATGACTGCAAGTAATTAATACGTGTGTTTAAAAGCATATTTTATTGTATTTTACAACGAAGGAAAATCAATTTGTTTATCGCTCTTGCAACCATTGCGTAAGCTGTACGTCAAACGTTCTTAAACTTTTTTTACGTTAATCATTCGTATTATCATGTGCCATTCGTTTGAGCCCCTTCTCGTATATACGAGAGCTATACAAAACAGCTTCTTTAAAAATAAAACACAATAAAATTGTTAAGAAACTATATTGCCTTCTCAAATATATGATAAATAAATTTATTTTCATTTTGTAGAGTAAATATTCATTTGACAAATACTGAAATTCTCTTTATTTTAAAATTATATAATTTTAGAATTTGTCTTAAAAGAACACAATGAAATGTATACTTAAGAACGCTGAAATATATAAACGAAAATAAAACAACTTGCATTAAAAATTAAATTTTGGATAATATAATGTGGCATGCATTCAATTCTTTAGATACTTTGTTACTATTGTTTTGATAAAATAATCATCAAAGATAACCGAGAAGAGTAAATCGAAATTAAAATTAAGTCAGAATTTCCCTCATTGTTTCATTAGCATTATGATTTAAATCAAATAATGAAAAAATTATTTAAGTAGTAATTTCTTTTGCTAAGTATCTAGCTTAGTAAAATTTTATTAAAATTAGTTTTATATGTTCCATATTCAAATATTTAACGAATTATCGACTACCATACTTCAGGTAACTTCAGGAATCTGTGAATTTCCCTTCAAACGTTTTTAGTGCCGATTTTATATAATGAAATTTCGCTACACAGCAGAGAAATTGAATCAAACAAATTCTACTTGCAAAAAATCTTGTAATGAAATAAACTGTTGCGTATTCAGATGCCGTTTCTACTGTATTTTGATGCATTTTTAGATTTCTTCCCTCTGAAAAGTGAAATCTTGCTAAGCCAGGATGTGGTCATACTTCCTAATCGAAATTCCTCGATTAGGAGCTCCGATTCAGCACCTAAATAATAGTTGATATGGATTTGGTGTTCGATTTTTAATCCCAGATTTGTTGCAATAATAGATTCAAGATTATATAAAAATGTTTTGAACACGCTCTTATTAGTGCATTAAAAAGTGGAAAATAATTTTAAAAAATCAAAAATAAGAATTTGAAATTAAAACCGTCAATGCGTCAGGTGGTGTTATAAATACTCTAAAAATCTGGACTTTTAATCACATTTATAGGGTATTTAAATTTTTAACACACTCACTGCCACTGACGCGCTGGCGCGTCAGAATGGCGGCACCTAATTAGATGACACCCTTCTCTACTATCGCTTTACTACAGCAGAGAAGGGGTCATCTATTTAGATAGATTGTTCGAATCTGAGGCAGGAGTCGTGGCAGCGGATGTGTTAAGGAGTGTTTAGGAATTTTCATTCTAATGATATCGATTTTGAAAACAATACTATAAAGAAGTGAAACCACAATCTCACACTTTTATGATTTTGTTTTGTCGCCCATATTTTGGATAATTTTTTCATGCGCTTTAGTACACAAATAAAAATGTATTTTTTATATCTTTTTATGCTTTTCCTATTAGCACAAGATGCTCTACAGTATTCATAGGATATCTTTGATAAGATATATGTGGTGCGGTATTCAGAATATTGTGGCAACATTGTGGAGATATCGTAAAATATCTTGTGCTATTAGGGTTTATTACTTTTATACTTTAATATATTTATTAATATATTTTATATATTTTTTTATTGTAAATATTATGGAATTTTAAAAGGTGTATTTTTCAAATTCACTACCAGATGCCCCCATTTGTATGGAATCAAAATTTTATTAAAATCAATCGAATAGTTTAAAATTATGTTCTAAAAATTTAAAAATAACGTATTACTATCAGCATTAGAAAATTGTACAAAATGTCAGAACCCTAGAACCCCAAAAAATAGTGAAAATTTCTATTACAAAATTCCATCCCTACAAACGTGAAAAAAGTCATGTTATATAACAGTATGTAAATATATTAACATCTAAATGTTATTTTGGAAGTTAAAACTAAATTTCAAGAAAATATGAGTAATTCGATATACAAAATTTTCCTTTAAAAGAGTAACAGAAAAAGCAATAATTGTTTCATCTTTTATATCATTGTGGTGACCGAACTCCAAGCCTGCTAATCTCGTTGATGATGATGGCAAACATCTTGTAAATAAATTTTGATTTTATAAAAAAATAACTTATATTTTTCACTGCACGCGCATTGTTGCATTGCAGTTTTTCTCTTCCTTGCATTGATGCACGAGCGTTTATAAAATTATTAATTCAGATTTATAAATCAAATATTTTAGTTTGCTATATGCCAGTGTCGTCCGTATTTTATTATTCTTTGCTGAAAGATAAAAACCTTCTAATAATTGATTGCTTTTCTTAATTATTTCAAGATGAAAAATATTAATTGAACACCTTCAATGAAACCAAAGAAATTGGTGACACAGGACGACAAAAGAATTGCTGCTTTTGCACGAAGAAATCGTTAATCATGGACTTCCAAAATGGTAACTGAATGTAGGCGTAACTTCTACCGAGATACAGATTTCTCCGCAGAGCTTGCAACGAACTTCCTGCTTTATTATTCTTTAATGTTTGAACTTATGTTGGTAAGATGAATTGTCTGATCACGTATTGCATTTAGGAAAACTAAAAGTATTTTAACATTAATGTGATTTTTTGTAAAAGAAAATTCACTTACCAATGCTTAGTGTTTTCATGCTACCTTGATTCTCGTAACCACTTCTTCATCGTGACATTTCAAGTCGAATTTTTCAACATGAGTTTGGAAAATGAAGCTAGCTTAGAAGTTAAACAAGAAATTAGTCTAGCATCTCAAATTTCTAGAGTTTCAATTAAAGCTCAACCGTTTTGGAAAAATAATCCAAAATGATGGTTTGCATAAATCGAAGCCCAGTTTGAAATTGTTGGCATAACAAGAGTGAGACTTCATGTAGTCGCTGCTATAGAATCTAATGTCTTGGATTTCGTTCAAGATATAGTCATTAGTCCACCTGAAAGCGACAAATATGCTTTGTTAAGAAACAGAATTATTGAAACTTATTCAGTGAGTGACGCATCAAAAGTTACGAACCTTGCTTGAGGGAATCGGACTTGGAGACTAGCGACCATCTATTTTATTAAAACGTATGCGTGATTTAGTAGGTAAACACTTTAGTGATGATTTACTTAAATCACTTTGGCTGGATATACTTCCGAAGACTGTCAAACTAGTATTAGTAGCATCAAGCGAAGAATCGAATAGCTTAGCTATTATGGCTAATAATATTCTTGAACTCGTTCCTCAGTCGAGTGTAAATTACACTGCTGTTAGTCCAGATTCATCTAATAGTTCGACATTAGAACAGAAGGTGGCAGAATTGAATAAACAAGTATCTAAACTGGCGAATATTGTCAAAAATGTCCAAAAGTTTTGAAAGAATCTTTAACTCTCAATCGTAGCTCATCACGTAATGTACGATATCCATCACAAAAATAGAACAAATTTTGCTTCTACTACATAAATTTCGGAGCTCCAGCCCGATTATTCTGGCCGATCATAATACAAAAAATCAATTTCTTGTTGATACTGGTGTCGACGTTAGCGTTATTCCACGATTAAAGAGGGATAATAATGCTAATCACGAGGCTACTTTGTATGCTGCTAACGGCACAGAGATCCGCACGTTTGGCACAAAATTATTAGACTTGGATTTGAAATTGCGTAGAAGATTTCAATGGAAATTCATCATTGCTGATGTTTAGGAAACTATAATTGGAGTTGATTTTTTGACGAATTTTGACTTGTTGGCTGATGATCAAAATAATCACTTAATCGATGCAAAAACCAAACTTTCATCCTCAGGATTTCGAGTGAAAAATTGTGATTTAACATTTAACTTATATTTTCTTTCAGAACCATTATCGGAATTTATGAAGATATTATCAGAATTCCAGTCGTTCATAAACCGATCATTGTTGGATAAGCTAACAGTAGCCTAAAAGTTATGTTGTTTTTCATCATATTGAAGCTTCAGGTCCCCCTGTGTATTCTAAACCTAGACGGTTAAGACCTGAACTTTTGAAAGCTGCAAAGCAGGAAATGAATTTCTTACATCCCTTGGAATTATTCGTCCATCTAAAAGTCCATGGTCTAGTCCCTTGCAAAGGCTAATGGTGACTGGCGGCAATGTGGTGATTACCGACGTTTAAATGAGGTGACAGTACCCGATAGATATCCTGTTCCCTATATTCAGCATTGCACACAACTTTTTAGAGGTCAAAACAATTTCTTCTACTCTTGATTTATCCAGGGCTTATCACCAAATGCCTGCTTTTCCAGATGGTATTCCAAAAACTGCAGTAACCACTCCTTTTGGTTTGAGTATCTTTACATGCCTTTTGGATTACGGAATGCTGTTCAAACTTTTCAACGATTTATTAATCAGGTATTATTTGGATTGAATTTTTGCGTTCCTTATTTCGACGATATCTTGATTGCTTCAAGTAACGAAGAAGAACATAAATCTCACCTCAAAATTGTATGCAATAGACTAATGGAACATGACCTAACATTGAATACTTCTAAATGTATTTTAGGTAAAAGATCCGTAAATTTTCTTGGCTGTTTAATTACACCTGAGGCAGTTAAAGCTCTTCCATACAAAGTTAAACAAATTCTTGATATGCCTAAACCCAAAACCGTATATGAACTCGGACGTTTTTTTGGTTATGTTGAATTTCTATCGGCGCTTTATTCCAAGTGCTGCTAAAACACAAGCAGTACGGAACTATTTTCTAAAAAATTCTAAGAAGAAGGAAAAACGTTTAATAGTTGTGAATAGCTTTTTTCCCCAAAAGACCAGCCTATTTCAATAATTTATGATGCTTCATATGTTTCTTTAGGATCTGTTTTACAAGCTCATGCTGTAAATGGTTCACGACGGCCAATAGCTCTTTTCTTCGGGAAACTAACTTCGACAGAAAAGAATATAGCATGTATGATAGAGAGTTATTAGCAATTTACGCAGCAATCAAACACTTCAGTTGAAGGACGGCCATTTTTAATTTTTACCTACTTTGGATCTATGCTTTCAATAAAAAGTCTGATTTATGCTCCCCGAGGCAGTTGAGGCAACTCGATTTTATTTCACAATAAGATATGTATCTAGTGCTGATAATTTAGTTGCCGATGCTCTTTCAAGGATTAATGAGAACATGTTGTAAACTGCTAATTTTGAAGACATGGCAAAAGCGCAACAGTTCGACGAGGAATTAAAAACTCTTCTATCGGATCCGAAGACGTCACTTCAGTTGCGACGACTCAACATCTCACCAAACGTGGAACTGTATTGCGTTATGTCAAATGGCAAGGTTCGACCATATGTTATTGTCATCTTTCGCAGAATTGCTTTTAATAGTATGCATGGCCTTTCCCATCCAGGTATACGCGCAACACAAAGGCTCATCAAACAGATGTCCGTATGGCCTTCCATCAATAAGGATGTGACACTGTGGAAACGCTCTTGTGTCAGCTGTCAAAGCTTCAATTTACCTTATCATCATTTCGAGCATATACATTTTGATCTGGTAGGTCCATTCCCACCTTCAAATGATTTTCGATACTTGCTCACTTGTATTGATAGATACTCTCGTTGGCCAGAAGCTGTTCCTATCGAAGACATGACAGCTGCGAAATGTCTCGTAACTCATTGGATTTCTCGATTCGGTGTTCTTTCGGTTATTACAAGTGATCAAGGTCGACAGTTCATACCAATATTATTCGCCACATTATCTTCGATGTTTGGTATTGTCGATATCCGTACCACGCCTTATCATGCTATGGAGAATGGTATGGTCGAGCGGATGCATCGAACATTGAAACAAGCTCCAATGTGCCATAACAACTTATGCTAGACTGATACTCTTCCTATCGTCTTACTTGGAATGAGAACAGCCTTGAAGGAGGACATCCAAGCTTCGTGCTCCGAAATGGTTTATGGAACATCATAGCGCATTCCTGGCCAGTTCTTCGATCCATCATTGAAACCTATTCCTGAATCTACTTTTCTGGAACATCTTCGAAGCACGATGGATAAACTCACTCCAGTCCCAGCATCTGCCCATTCAAATCGGGCATGTTTCGTCCATCCTGCATTAACGGGTCTATTCTGGTACCCCCCGGTGGGGGGGGGGGATGTCACTTTTCCCGTTGTTAACGTGCGGAAAAAGTGACGTCCCCCCACCCCACCCGGGGGTACCAGAATAGACCCCTCAATGAATGCTCACATGTGTCTGTGCGAAAGGATTGGGTGAAACCACCATTATCTCCACGCTATGATGGACCTTACAAAGTCTTGTCGAGACGAGGTAAAACTTCTAATTTCACCTTGCTAATCGGTTCCAGACAAGCCACAGTCAGCATAGACTGTTTAAAACCAGCATTCTTGGAAAGTAAAATTCCCACCACAGATTCCCTACCTACTACCAAAGAACTTCGACCTCCTGTGACTTCCAGATCGGGTCAACGAGTTCGGTTCCGTGTGCCTTGACACCCATACCCCTCCGGTACTTGGAGGGGGGGGGGGGAGTACTGCGGTGACTGACTCCAAGCCTGCTAATCTCGTTGATGATTATGACAAACATCTTGTAAATGAATTTTGATTTTATAAAAATTAGCAACTTATATTTTTCAGTGCACGTGCGTTGTTGTATTTCAGTTTTTCGTTTTCGTGAATTGATATATGAGAGTTCTTAAAATTATTAATTCAGATTTGCAAATAAAATGTTTTAGTTTCCTATATTCCAATGTCCTCCGTATTTTATTATTCTTTGGTGAAAGATAAAAACCTTCTAATAATTAATTGCTTTTCTTAATTATCTCAAGATGAAAAATATTAATTGAACACCTTCATTGCCCCCAAATCATAAATATTCCGCAGGGACATTTTTTTTTAATTCCCTATTTTCAGAACTTGTGGTAAATTTGAGTATACATTATTAAAAAAACAATGTCTCTTGAGTTTCAGGTTCTTTATTGAAGAAATGCCATAAATTATAAAAATCTATTTATTAATTCTCCTTATTTCTGCTACGTTTTCAGAAATTTGCAATTTAATTGCAATTATGCGGGTTATTGTTCTCTGCTCTGCATGTTATTTTTACAGAGATATTTGATTCAAAGCATGTTTTCATCTCACTACTATTCTAAATTTTAAATTATATTTCATTTTTATTCTACTTTATTATAATTCTAAATTTTACATTCTGTGTGATATTTAGATTTCACACACACAAAAAAATGACTTGAACTGAATTTATTTTTTTCGCAAAAAAGTTAAAGATATTTAAGAAAGACGAGTGTGAGTACTTTAAATTATTCACATCACTTTTCGTATTTAAAATGAGTTATGAGTTTTGGAGAATGAGCTATAATTCTCAGATACGAAGCTCATTAGTAGTACATTGCTGAAAGATTTTAGAACCAATAAAAGAATGTGTTAGTATATAAGAAAAAGCTTATATGTTTAGGTGTTTAAAAAAATGTAATAATTTTGATTGTTTATTAAACCCTTTTAAAATTCTTTTCTTCGTAAAAAAAGTTCACAAAATTGCATCTAATGAAAGTGTAGAATAATAATAATTATTACCTAAAAAGTCTGTAGCTTATTCGGAAATATTAAGATGAAAGGTGAAATGGATAAGTGCATATAACAATAAAAAATTACTTATTCTTTATTTTACACTTATTTTCATAATTTCGCCAGTGTAAAGCAAATGTTTCAGATATGACATTCCATATAGTGCAATAAACTACAACCTGTATTAAAAACAAGTAATACTAATAAATAAAAAAATAAGTTATGCAGGGGATAACCGGGCTTAGTTGTTACACGAGGTAAGTTGTTATTGTAAATTCGTTTTTTGTTGTAAGTTCGAATTTTTAATTAACTTCCACTAGAAATTCATTTTTCTCACGCTAGATAGTATCCCTCATTCGTGTATCTTCCTCACCGAAAATTGGAGTGTCTGCAGTTATTGGCAGAGAGTAATGTGTATTTTGTGTCTGTTAGTAATTTTTCGTTTTCATTTTTTTAGTTGCGAAGGAACCCTTGGAGATATATGTGTAACGTTTATAAAAAGAGAAAGCCTTGATTTCAGTTTAACAAATAATATATTTAAAAATTATGTACAACTGTATTATGCCATTCACACGTACCAAGATATGAAATGACGCCATATAGGGCTCCTTTTTACAATGTCGTTGGGGCTAGTTGCTACAGAGTAACAACTTGCTCCGAGTAAGTTTTAAATTTATGGAATATGCTTACTTTTTAAAATGATATGAGAAACTATAAAAGAAAGACGGATAGGGATGCAACGCCAAAGGAATCATTTCTGGATGCAGTGGAAGTAATGATGACTGGTTGTTTATAGCGAAAGGCGGCTGGTAAATATGGAATTAATGTCATGGCACTCCAAGTATGCTGCAATAAAGCGAAAACTGCTAGTGGTAGTAAGTTCAATCAATTTCATTTTATAACTAAGGGCAATTGAAATTATTAAACAATATGGATAAATTTTAACAATTTTTAAATATATTTCTTGTACATGCTGCCTACACATTAATGAGACCTATTTGTTTCATATCCAGAATCAACTGCGCCTAGCGTTGTTTATGAAAAATATCGACAGGTCTTCACAGATGAACAGGAGACAGAATTTCAACAGTACATAGTACTTCGAGGTTATAATAGAACCTTTCCACTACGGACTTTAAATCATTGGCATGCTAGTATTCAATTAAAAATGAAATAAGAATCCCAGTGGGTTGGAGTAAATGTAAAAGTGATGCAAGTGACTGGCTGTCGGCTTTTTAAAGAGTAAGAAAGATTTTTCTTTCCGAATTCCGCAGGTGACCAACCTGAGTAGAGTTACGAGATTCACTTGGGACAATGCTGTAATCTTCTTCACCAATTTTGTCAGTCTTTACGACAGATTCAGATTCTAGTGTCAAGATATCTACAGTATTGACGGGACTCGGGTGACAACGGTTCAGGAGCCAAGGAAGGACAACAGGCTTGATAACCACTGCTCTTTCTGTTAGAGATAATGCCGATTTAGTTCCTCCTTTTTTTCTCCCTAGGAAAACTTTAAACGTCACTTCCTTTCAAACGCACCTCAAGGAAGTTGAGGTTCATCAAATAAATCTGGATTGATGACTGGACAGTATTTTCAGAGCCCTTTGAGATATTTTATAAAACATACCAGAGTCATCAAAGAGACGCACGTCCTGCTTCTTCTGGACAATTAAAAGTCTCATCTCGACTTGCCAACATTGGACTTGACCAAAGAAAACGGAGTGGTTCTTTTGCCTTTCAAAATTATATATTTCTAATAACTGTTATTCAGACAATCATTATGATTATAACTTATGAAATTAAGTATATTTATGAAAAAAAACTCCATAAGCCTATCGTTATTCTAAAGAGGTTAAAAATAATAAACTAAAAATATAAAGATATAATATTTATTTTTATTAATTGACATATTTTATGTAACAATTAACCCCATCTAGTGTAACAACAACCCCACTGCGGGGAAAGTTGTTACAATGTACATGCATATATAAAACTTTCAATACTTTAAATTATCGTTATCTAATCGTTTTAAAAAATATATATATTATGAATCTTCAGTAATCAGAGTAAATTTTAAAGTGTGTTTTGTAAAAATACTTTTAATAGTTTACAATTATTACAATAGATCTTTAATGTTTGACAGAATGGACAACTTTATAAACAATTTTATTATTGAATATGATTTAATTTTTAGATCAATTTATTACAATAGATACCTACATATATTTTTATAGTTCTAAATCCCAATTATTATTAGGTAAGTTAAATATTATCTAAAATATATATTCGAAAATAGTTACATTATATGAAGAATTAAATATGTTTCATTGGAATTTGGAACTCAAGCTAATGTCCTGTATTAAGTCACTTAAAATACGGACACTAATTTGAGAAGAATATTTGGGATATTATCATGTTTTTTGGCTTTTATGCAAACTTTTTAAATGGCAATCACAGAAATGAATATACATCTTGTTTGATTTGCTTTCAAGTACGTGCAATTTAGTGAAATAGCCAAAAGTGGTTTATTAATAAGATTTCATTGGTTAATCTCGATTTGAAGCTAAAATCATTGATTACAGGCCTCATAATTTTCAGCCGCTGTCACATGTAGAGGGCAATCTGTCAACCGGCATCAGATTATTCATAATAGACATAAAGTTTTCCACACATTTAATGCACATCTGTCCTACAGCTTTCGATTTCAATGGCTGGCTTTTCTGTTTAGATAATTTTCGGTTCACTAACAGCTCATTACCCTTCCGATTTAAGTAATCGCCAAACCCTTTTGGCTTAAATTTCGAGCGCCAAATTCAAATCAGTTTCATCTCGTATATACAAAAAGGGAAACTCTGTATTCTTTTTATTATCAATTCTTTTCGTATGATGGTTTTTAAATGGTTAGTTAAAAAAGGCCAATTACATATGGATATTCATTAAAGAACGTTTTATGAATCGACGAAAAGAGCGATAACAAACCAATTATGGCAGCGGTTCTATAAATACAAGCTATCAATTTTAGGAAAATGCCAGAAGCTATAGAAAAAATATTCAAATTTATTATCTTCAAAGTATTCTCAAGTCATAACAATCGAGAAAAAGACTTCTCCATTATCATCTTCAAGGAGAGTGTTGTTATTTTGAAGGTACAAAATGATAAAACATTACACCGGAAGCTAAAAGACGACACGGAGGTTTACTGAATTGCACATATGAAAATAAACCAGAAAACTCAACCTGGTAAGAACAAAATAATTGTCAAACGTTTATTTTTTTTTCATTTTTTACAAAAGACTTTTTATATGTAGTTGTATCAATAGAATTTTTCTTTAGTCTATCATTTCGCTGTATGATAAGCTGGTTTTCAAACAAATGCAAACTATAGCGTGATTTATTTGAGAGAAAATGAATACCTCTTGGTTATTATATATATCAGATGCATAAGGGCAATCACGCCCAGGCCAAACTCTGGCCTGCCGGAAGGTTTTGGTATCCTGCCAGATAGAATTTAATTTGCAACGGTCGATTTGAAATTAAAAGACAAATGGATTTATATATCCATCTCCTTTCTCTTTTTTAAATTATTTTTTTCTTCCTTTACTCAAAGCACTGATGACTTTACTTTCTTTTTTTGTCTAGCCAAAAACATGAAATCTGACTTGGAAATATGCAGCAAGAGAGAGTTGGAAAGGTCTCTCCATCTTCGCCTTGCGCCTCTTTCAATATTTTTCTTTATTTATTGATGATGGTATCATTATCTCGTTTGAAAATCATTGTTCTTTTCATCTCAGCCACATCGCAATTCGAGTGTGTTTCTGCACACAACTCGGAGTGTATATTCTAGAAGTACCAAAAAGCAGACTAGCTTTTCAACTTCGGAATGTCGTTAAAACGGAAGTCTTGCATAGTATGTAGTCCAGCGTCTTAAAGAATAATAACATTTCCTTGTCATTTCACATCTAATTATTAGAATTCTAATCATGAAGTTTTAATCCGTCCGAATAGAAAAGAAAACAAAATGAGAAATTGTAATAAAAATTATCAGGCTGACAAAATTTTTCAAGTAAACACTTATCCAAGAAGTACTAAGCACATGCAGTTAGATATAGAATACATATTGCTAAAAAAGTTTAAAGCCAGTATGGGGGTTCGTAAACAACATGCTCCAAGTTTCGTGATGTTTTATGTCCAGACAAGAAAAAGAATTAGAATTGTAAGTTATCTGAGAAACGGTGACTTCCTAGAATTGAAGCCACGAGTACAAATTCTGACACCACCAGGAGTAAAGATTGCGCCAGTTTAAATCGTTCCATAGCGAGATGAAAGCACGATATAAAATGATAATTGCCTAATTAGTATTATTTGTAATGAGGTTGATGAGAACTTTGAACTTTCAAGGAACTGATGCGCATGCGTTCTTTAAAGGAACCAAAGTGATGTTTATTTTTCGTGAGTCTTCAGGAAGTGGCTTTTAACCTTTGAAAGTGCCTAAATAAATATATAATATATGACACGATGAGCTACACACCAAAGTATGATAATGAAATCATGACTTTGACTTTAATCAAAACTATCCCGGAACAACGCTTGTTTTTCATACAGCGTTACATCGACTCTGCAGTGTAAATCTGCATGAACATAAACCTTGAATGATACGTCGTGAAGTTTGTAAATACTTATTTCGATCTCGTGGCGTACTGCAGGCGTAATTTGATTTTTCTTCATGTCAAATCTGTACCATACCTGATGTACATCGCAAATGAAGATGTATTTGTGAGAAGTGGTGTGTTCGAGCGAGTTTGGATAAAGCTAAAAAAGACGACATGGCACGTTCCATGAGAAACAGTCCTATGGGAGGCAAATGTTAGAAGATACAGAATGGCTTTGACTCTTGCATTTTTCTTAGATCTTCTTTTCATAAGGAACAACTTGAAATGTCACAGATGCAGGCAAAATCAATTTATCGTATCGTGGTCAGCCTATCCTTGCAAAGCTTTAAACTAAACTCTAATCTGTTTGTGGGCACAGGCTAAGAGGTCGATTCTTTTACTTTCGAGGTTAACACTCAAACCTTCAGTAAAGTAAATGAGAAGCTTAAGAATCAGAAGATGGTTGAAAAAACTGATTCTTGGTTCGAACCGATTTCAGATTTCGGCTTATTCAATGCAGAATTGATATTTTACCATCGCCTTTCTATGTAACTTGTGAAAGGCGGATGTCAGATTTGCAGCTTGCAATTAATAGTTGCAAATCTAATAATCATTCCACAGTCGTTTCTAAATATCAAAGTAAGTGCTCTTTACAAATTCATTATCAGTGAAGCAAGTTCCTAAATTTAATATTACGCCCAAAAAATAGTGCTAGTGTTTGTTTCATCTTTATGCATTGAACAATGTTTTCAAGACCATGATAATTCTGAAAGATCATATATTTCGAAGTGTGATGACAGATGAGATGATTACCTCTCCTTGGAATCAGTCAATAGATCTCTGCTCTTGCCTATAAATATAATGAACTTTATTAAAATGAAATACCCATTCTATCTCATTAATAATATTTAATGTAATACTTGTATATTGTTTAAAATTTTAGAAAATTTATCTGGCCCAACAAACTTTTTTTTTTTTCTGATTTTGCCAGTGACGAAGAAAGTTGCATCACCTCTGATATATATATATATATAAATTGAGATTTACAAATTTATTTGAAGTTTCACTTGACCAAGTGAAAGTGAAGAACACTGTAATAAACAGTTTGAAAAGTTGATTTCAACTAACTTTCGAAATCACTTCAACTTAGTTCTGAAAAGAAGCATCGAACAATTTAAAAAGATCTACTAAAAGAGAAAAGAATATATGTATATTTTCTATCCTTATTTGTCAACGATTGTATTAAATTGAGTCTCGCACCAAAGGAAGAAATTCTAGATAGAAGTGAACTGAATATGAAATGTTTGCTTTACATAGAGAGAGAGAGAGTAAAAACTAAAAGGTGGTTTCCCTTTTTCTTGAGGATCGTCAAATATCCGCATCTTATTTCTTCTGTTTAGTGAAAAGACCTCCGAAAGAACCGTTGAATATGATATTGAAGTTCGCACTCTTCCAACAGTCTATTATTTTACAATGAAAGAAAGAAATTTGTCTCTTTTGCACCGTTTTGTTTGGTATTCTTTCTTTCCTTTCTTATTATGTTTGGGTTAAAAAATGGATGTGATGTCTCTGTGTCAATGGAAAATGTGATGAGAATTATTTTTCCGTCCTTTGCGTTGAAAAAAATGAGAGCTGTCTTGTAAGAAGATTCCAGAAAAGCGGAAAGAAGCGAATTATGGTAAAAATAGAAAGGGGATGAAATGTTAAATGGCAGAAAGAGGTATTGTTTTTTAAAAAAGTGAAGTGTTAAAATAGATCTGTACTAAAACTAAAGGTTTAAAAAGATTAGAGAAGTTTTGTGAAACATGTCTTTGCAACAGCTATTTAGGTAATACAATAAGTTCGTATTCATCTTCACTGATACAGTTGCAGTTTCGATTTATTTTTCTTGTGTTCATTTGGGTCCTAAAGCCGCCGGGCAGATCTAGTGCTTAATACTCAGGGTTAAATTTCAAGTGAAACCTAAAAAATAGTTAAGGGTTCTATCCGATATCTCAATACCGAAAAAGAAAGTCAAAAAATTTCAAATCCATAATATAATACGAAGAAAAAGTAAGAAAATACAGTAGACTCTTTCTAATCCGACACTCGTTCCTCCGACACTCCCACTAGTCCAACGCAACTGTTGGAACATGTTACTTGGTGATGAGTCATCTTTCCTGTTAAAACTTGAAACCATCCGCCTTTCAGTAGATGATTTTTCTATTAACCTCTAGTCCAACACTCTTTACATTTATTGCATCCCAACCGTATAGGTCAGGATTAGAGAGAGTCTACTGCGTAAAACCTTTCGATCAGGCAAAAAAATCGAAAAAGTTTTATGGGGCCAGAGCAATTTTTTCTAAAATTTTCAAAACAATATAGTACATAAATTAAATATGTTGAAGGAGATGAATGAAATTATGATTTCATTTTAAAGTTCATACGAGGCTCGAAGTGAGATACCATCAAGGAACGAGGCTAAATGCTCATCTGTCAGTCTGCTCTGAAATAATTTCTTTCTAAGGTTCATAGTTGGTACCAATTTGGTTCACATATATAAGATGAAGCAAACATAGCACTAATTTTCTGGGTGAGATATTAAATTTGGGAAATTACTTGATAACAATGATTTGTAAAACTCTAACTTTTGGTATATTTGAAACGAATTGAGATGATTTCCATTAGGATTTGCAACCCACTAATTCAAGTTGCAACTGACTACCTGCTTCACACAAGTTACGCAGAAAGGCATGGTAAAAACATCCAATTCCTGGGCTTTGAAATGGCAATTGAAATCTTGAATCTGCGTCTGAAACTGCCGCAGTTTTCCAAGCCACCATAATTCTAAGCTTCTCTTCATTTACTGAGGGCATTGGAATTTAACTCGAGAAATGAGACAAGTCATCTAGCTAGCTGCCCAGCAAAATAGATTAAGTTTTAGCTTGAAAAGCTTGAGATAAATGTATATTTCCACGATAAATTGATTTTTCCCTTGCATCTTGGACATCAAGTTGTTCTAGCAGACAAAGAAGATTCAGAAAAGTCCGAAGTTTCATTCTGCATCTTCTAAATATCGCACTCCAGAACACTACTATGGAAGAATTACATAACGTCGTTTCTTTTTTTAGCTGCCAAACTGAAGTCTCTAAACACATCCTGCACCTGCCACCTTTACTGTGTACAAAGTACACTGTATATTCAGATTTGCATTTGACTGAAGAAAATCTCGAAATTGCCTGCAGGGCCTTTACCAGATCGAATAGTATTTCATAAGCCGACTGCATCAAGCACGTGGGTTTCATAATTTTCAATGCGCATTTGGCTGAGTGAATTTTATGTATAATACAGCCCAGAAAGTCACATTGCCCGGATAGTTTTCGATTGTTATCCAAGAAATCTTGATTTTTCTCCTGTCATATTTGGTGCTCCATCGGTCGTAATATTACATATATTTGTTATGGTGTACTTTTGTTAAAAGTCCTCCGAAATTCACACGGCAAATATAACATCCCTCAGGAATTCCTTTAAAGAACGCATGCACGCCAGTTCCTTATAAATCTGTGTTCTCATCAACACTTTATAAATAATACTAACGGAGGTATCATTTATATCAGTGCTTTCTTAATCCATAGCTATGGAGCAAATTTTAAACTGGCCAACTTTGACTCTTAATTGTGATGTCAAATTTTACTGATTTTTGGCTCTTGATTCTGTCACCAGTTTCGAGATAAGCTTACAATCTCTGAAAAACATTTTCTTTGTCTGACATAGTATCATGTACTTATGGCATTGTTTAACGAATCACTCACTAGAGCTTTTATTATTTTTATATTACTGTACTATCATAACTAAATGTAGCTTGCTTCGATAGTGTTTCACCTTCTGAAAAAATTTGTCGGCCTTGATAATTTTTACAAAGACTTTCTATGATTTTTTTGTTTTCGGTTATTCACATTGTTTTAAATTGGACTCTATGCTTAGATGTGAAATGACGGGAAAATGTTATATTCTTTGAAGATCATACAGCTTCATTGCTAAATTAAAGAGCTCGGCTTTAGCACTTTACCGATTGAAAGCTGTCTGTTTATTGATAGGCTCTATAGAATATGCACCTGAGTATCAGTAAGAAACACATGCACGTTACATGGTTGAATGCGAAGAACAGAAATGACTTTCAGTCATGTTCTTGTCCGGAAATTAAACACGCATTGTAAATAAAATAAAAGAACATTACAACCAGAGTGGGCGCGAGCGAGGCAGAGCACCGCGCCAGCCACGGCCCGAAGTTTTGCTATTTCCACGATTTATGTTTTGTAGAACAAAATAGGAGAAAGTAAAAAAAAGATCATCGTCTCAGCAAAGGAAAAAAATAATATTTTAAACAAAAGTGCAGAAAAGCGAGACAGAGAATTACATTTTTCACTTCCACCGACCGGCAATTAAATTTTATCCCGCGGGCTGATAAAACCTTCCGGCGGGCTTGAGTTGGCCTGCGGGCCGTAGTTTGCCCAAGGTTCACCTACTGCATAAAAAATTAAGACTTCGACAAATTGACATTAAAACAGTCTTTCAATAAAGAAACACATTCTAGGAAGAACCAAACTGGACATGAAAGGTTTCTTCCAAGGTTAGAGACGATAACTAATGAAATATGGTGATGTGGGGTTTCATTTCTCCTACATGACTGATCCCGATCCAATCTTCCCTGCTCGGAAGGAAGACCTCCGAAAAAAGAAAACGTGTGAATATGATATTGAAATTCTCAGTGACAGTTTATTGCACGCAAATGCCAAAAGTCATGAGATACCACCTGTAACCGTGTGAGGCCTGCCTTTGACTGGAATTGTGCAGCAAATCGACATGGTATTTACTCAACAAAGCGTGGGAAGTACGTTCGTTGGAGCTCACATTTTACGGTGAAGGTTTGGTCAAGAAGGGACCGACCTGAAGGTGACGGAGAAAAAAACCCGGTCTCACCCCGTACCGCAGAAAGCTAATAATGATTGGCAACATTCATCAAATGGTTTTGTTTCCTGTGCGTAATATTTATATACAGGGTGGAATATATTATTGGACCCGTTTCAAAAGTTAATAAAAAAAACCTTATAATGTTACAACTACGGGTTTTTCTTAAATGAGAGCGCGTTTTAAAAAGGTTTTTCAGATAGGTAAAGCGTCGTTACGGTGGTCTAGGGGTCGTAAATTATTAGACTTCTCGTATATTTGAGAGCCATTATCTGCGAAACTTTTAAGGCTAGAAGAAAAATAAAAGCATGTCTTTGTAGATAATTATTGAATCTTCACTATATGGTGCCATGAACAATCTATCGGTACTTCTGCAATGGCTATATAAAGCTAGTATTTGATGTTACATTTGCAGTTGAATCTCAGTGTATGCTCAGTGTTGGGCGTTGCCCCTTTTACTCTTGTTAAATTTAACCGAATATCTTGTGTTTTTAAATATACTGCCCTTTCTAACTTGTTACTGTATAATAAACTGTTTGTTCTTTTATCTGCAATGGTCTTGAATTGAAACTAAATTCTACAATAATTTTTTTCTTTTTAATTTGTTTATACACATGTAGTGTGAAAATTGAATAGTTTTCGAGATATTCAAGAAAAACTAAAAAGGGAACCATAAAATGCGCATCGACTTCTGCTGATCGGTAGACATTACGTATGGAAATCTCTCGCTGTAGCAAATTTATGCCGTAATGGAACGCAACCTATTTGAAGAAAAACTTTTTTATTTGCTCTCTCATTTGAAAAAACCGCAGTTGTAACATTAATAGTTTCTTATTAATTTTTGAAATGGATTCAATAATTTATGACCACCTTGTATAATTTGGTAAAAATAGCATGCAGTTTTGAGGAGATATAAAGGTTTCTTCTATAAGATATGTAGGTGCGCTTCGCCGGCAAAAGGAGGTCTAATATTAGGTATCCCGTGGCTTTTGTATGTTATACTGAAACAAGTTTCATTATTCATTTTTCATTATTCTGCATGGGTTTTTTCTTGTGTACAATTTCCATGGTTGGTAGAAGAATTTCTGATAATGGGAGATGTGAGAAAAATGTTCAAACTTTCAGTTCGAAAAGTTTTATCTAAGTTTGGAAAAAAATCTTGTAAATATCACAAGCAAGTGTATTTTAGAAAAATTAAAGCTATAAAACGTATAAAAATTACACCAATGATGCTAAAAAGAAGTAGGAGTCGTTACTACGATTGCTTTAGTTTATCCCCATTGATTGTAATCTTTACTTTATAGTAATGCATAAGGATTACAAAATATATGTCTCTGTCACATTTTTTTGCAAAATATTTCGATTCAGAATCATTCTCAATTACTTTGTTCAGCTAGAGCTTCTGGCACAACAACAGTAAACCAAATGATGCCTTCTGTTTAGTATAATTTAGTTTGTTATTTCATTCTTTTGTCCTTTGTTACACAGTTTTGAATACAGAGTATGTGTATGTGTGCTAACGGAAACTGTAAAAAAGATCTTTCTCGTTTATCCTTTCAGTTAAAAAAAATTGAAGGGTGATTTGCGAGACTTTGCCAGAAAAGTGGAAGCGAATGAAGAAATCGAATATACAAAGATGAAAGCGAATATGATCTTAAATGTTTTCCTATTGCTTATGTCCAGAAAATAATTATTGATAGTGACTCGCACCTTTATGTCACCATTTGTGGCAGATTTTAATGTACATTTTCAAAACTCAAAAGCTTTGTAAGCATTACAGATTTAGGGTGTGTGGATAGTGGGACGTTTTCTGCTTGATCTGGTTACAGTTTCAAATTTTCATTCGATAATCCTGACTAATTATTTGAAAATTATCCATCGATTACTAGATGTGAATCTTAATCCGAAAGAATATTGAACCAGATCCATTACAACCTGAAGACTATTTGTTTTCTCCATACTGTTACGAACATGGAAAGTCGCTTCCCAGCAATGTTAGTCTTATGGTTGGGAAGAGAGTTTTACAAGATTAAGCGTGGATTGACGGGCAGCGGCTGTTCCGGGATCCCTGACCTTGGCGACAAATAGATGATTCCAGAAAATGCAACCCTTTTCTCGATATTTCTATTAGAATACGCTTGAATATACGAGAAAACTCCATGCGACGTCACGGCCTGTCGGAGAGAGTATATAAGGACCCGCGCCTGGATCAGAGGGAGTAGCGTTGATCCATTGGGAACGACTTGAGAGCTTCGTCCGCAGTGCGAGATAGGAAGCTGGTGAGCTGAGCGCTATTGAAAGTGCAGTTATTGTCATTACTAGTTATTTACTGACTGTTTGTATTGTTAAACATCAAAGTTCTGAACTGTTATTACCCGTGAATTGTTGTCTGTTTACATTGGTAATCTGTGCAAGAACTATTGCTTCCTGTACCTGTGCTACGTGTTTTCCCGCACATTTGTGAATAAACCTTCTTTCTCCATTATCCTACGTGTTGGACTGTTTACACCATACACCCACAAAAAGACTTTTGTAACAATACATTCATTTTTCTGAGTTTAGTGACAATCTGGTACCTATGGGTCAAGAAATGGTCAATAAATGCACCGTATTATCCAAGTTGCTTCATGTTTTAATTCTATGGAACTGCCAACCCTATCTACTTAATTTGTAAGCGTTCTAGTGTATATATTTGAAAACAATAGGATCGCGCTTAGAGGATGGCGTGGTTATCAGAAAGGAGACTCTGCATTGGATAATCAATCAGACGCCTAAAGTAGGAGCTATATATGCTCTGACTCAGAATATGCCCAATATTCCTTGTCCGAATCGCCAGACTTGCTGATTGACTGCACTTTGATATGGGATATATTGGAGATGAATGTTGCTTTGAAACTGAAATGCATTAAGTGGGTCCGTCGTGAGTAGTTCGTATCTGCAGCGGGTAACACGCTTTATACGTAGTATTAAGCAAACGGCAATCTGTCGTTTCTCTTCACTAGGTTAGCGACGGCTCCTTGATGTCGAATTCCAGCCAGAACGACGCCACTCGCTGTTTATAGTGATCAAACGCACGCCGCGTAAATCAACAAATAGCAGTGTTGGGGAAGTCTGTGCTTTACTATATAGTCTGTTGACCGTTTACTGTGGGAAATCGCCCAACCCAGTGGCTGTACATTCGTCAACGAAATGAATGGGACACCTCTTTAATTCTGGTATATATTATCGCATCTTTCATGAAACACGATCTTGATGAAAAGTAGACCGATAAATGCAAATAAATATAATATATAGTCCCTCAAAAAGTGGGCGTTGCATGTCAACAGTGGGAATTTGTAGTTTTTGTAAATATTTCGGAAATTATTATATATATGCACTTGAATTTTTTGGATAATAACGCCTCAGCTTTGCTCTCATGTGAAAATTTCACTTTTTACAATTCACTTTTTTTTCAGTCATAATAAAAAAATTTTAAAGATATTTAATTTTTTTATCAATGAATTTTTTTCATAAATTAATGCAAAAAAATTAGTGTTCTTTTAGTGAGTGAAAAACGTTTTGAGAAATATATAATACTTTCCGAGATATCTTCAAAAGTTCCTAAATTTCATTTAACATGGGAAACGTCATTTTTCAAAACCCTACAACTCTCGAAATTATCATCACAACTGTATAAAAATTTATCGGGAGGCTAATTTCATGACGGGGAGTCGATTCAGATAAAAAAATTGATAGGCGTAATGGGAAAATTCCGAGATAGCTGCTAATTAACTCGGTTAATCATTTTTTTTATCTGAATAAACCTGTCCTCTCGAGCCATCCACATTGGAACTAGTTTTGTGAAGACTAGATAATATATACCAGAATTGCAGAGGTGTCCCATTCATTTCGTTGACGACTGTACATTGTCAGAACTAGAAGTTCTGTAAACAACGCATCCAAAAAAAATATTCGAACCTCGGAAAATTGCAGTCCAATACTCTACCAACCTAGCTGTGATGACCACTGAGGGGGTACCAATTTTTGTGCGGCAATATATTTCGTAATTTTTTATTACAATTGCTATGGAATCTTGCAATCATTTTTTTCTCAAATTCCCTACGGGGTGGAGTTTGTAGCATTGAATCAAAACTAAATAAAATTTCGTATTTAAATTCTTTATTACTATTTCTATTTCATAATTGAATTTTGAAAATATTAAAATATTATTTTGTCACTGGGAACACACAATTGAACAGAATTTCAAAAATCTAGCATATCAGGAATCGAGTGAATCGATTTCAAAA
>BGPR01000223.1:139370-179022 GCA_013235015.1 Araneus ventricosus
ACCATTTTATAAAAAGAAATCAATCTTCAACAGCTATTTAAGGTATTTAAACCTGTCTGAATATTTTATTCAATCCTTTACCATTTTCTTTCTGAAAACACCACTATCCTGGAGCTATACTCTTCTGAAAATCGTGACACTTGAAATACGAAAAGAAAATCGACGTCCAAGATTAAAATAGTTAAATTCCACTCCAAAACTCAAGGTCGACCCAATTTTATTTTAAATCCTGACAGGGGAGAAAGCGTCACGAATGAGAAAAAATAAAAGCAAATGGTCCCAAAAAATACTTTGGGTGAAGAATCCGAGGTAGATTGCAGCCATCGATCAACTGGTAAGGAAACAGAGTACAATTTTCAGGGACGAAACAGAGGTTTAAATTCCTCGAGATTGTTGCTGGCAAAAGAGAAGAAATGGATCGTATAATGTCGGCTGTGTTTTCCGTAGACATGTTTATTGCAGCTACGTTCACTGTTTTTATGTGTTGAATCAATTGTTCTTCGCCTTCAAATACTGAGCAATGAATTTAAAAGTACGGGCAATTAAATAAGGAAAAGGCTGTATAAAAGGGATTGGAAATGTTTGTTGGAAGAAACTCTTTCGGCAATAAAAGATTCTGTCGAGTGAGAAATCTGTAGGATTTCTCGATTTAACGAAATGAAAACAAAATCAATAGAAACACATATATAACGTAACTGAAAATCAGGTTTATCGTTATTATGTCTGTTTTGTGACTTTTCAAAGTCTAAAAATGAATTAAAACGATATCCAGAGTTTAAAAGTGAATTATATTTTAGTTACGTTGAAAGTAAATATATGTATGCAATTTTTTCAGTTTATTATGAAATTGAACATTTTTTACCTCGCACATAACGAAACTATAAAGTTCCTCTCATTTGACTTTAAAATATAAATTAAACAAGCAACGTTCGTGGTAAATGAATATTTAAAATAAATTCGAATACGTTTTTCATTTAAACAAATAAACGATGAAAATGTTGTACTTGTTGTAAACATATTATCATTGTGAGATACATAACAGGAAGCATAACAACGAACATCGGCTTTGAGCTTTTTTCTTATTATTTATATGTTTTGGTGAATACCTTCCTAACTATTACTTTATTATATCAGTTTTATTTAGTTCCTGCTCTTCATGGCAGTTAAATTATTTAGTCATTTGAATTTCAAATTATTAGAAAGGCGTCTTTTTTGTTTGTAGGCATTTTGAATGTTTCACTAATCGAATAGCAAATAAAATTTCATTTAATGACAAATCGCTTACATTTGCATAATACATATACGAAGATGGATCCAAAAAAGATTACAAGGGTAATAAAAAATTGTTTATTAACATTACATAGAAAATTCAAAATTGAATTAAGAAGCATACTTAGCAATAACTTTTCCACACAATCTCCAAATCTATTTCGGCATTTATCTGAACGCAGGACCAACTTGCTTAACCCGGCTTGGTAGAAATCACGTCCCTGCCCATTGAGCCAGTTCTCGGCAGCTGTTTTCGCATCACTGTCTGAAGAGAACATTATTCCAGATCAGTTCATTCAATTTCCGGAAAAGGAAATTGTCACTGGACCATCGTGAAGCCATCCGACGCAAACGTCCTGGCATGTTGAGTGATGGTGTCATCCTCCTGCATGACAACACCCATACTGCTAGCAAAACTTAAGAATTGTTGCAAAAGTTCACGTGGGAAGTCTGTAGCCACTCCCCATACAGCCCAGAGTCTCAACCAATCTGGGTTCCAAACACTTATCTAGAAGAAGGTTCTCTTCAGACAGTGGCATGGAAACAGCTGTCTAGAACTGTCTCAATGAGCAGGGGCGTGATTTATACAAAGCCGGGTTAAACAAGTTGATCCTGCGTTCAGATAAATGCCGAAATAGATTTGGAGATTGTGTGGAAAAGTTATTGCTAAGTATGCTTCTTAATTCAATTTTGAATTTTCTATGTAATGTTAATAAACAATTTTTTATTACCCTTGTAATCTTTTTTGGATCCATCCTCGTATATGTATCATGCAAATGCAAGCGATCTGTCACTAAATGAAATTTTATTTGCTATTCGAGTAATGAAACATACAAAATATAAAAAGATGCCTTTCTAATAATTTCTGAAGTTCCCTTTTGTATTTTCTGTCTATTGTTAATAAATAATTTTTTATTTCCTTTGTAAACTTTTTTTGAATCCATCCTCGTATAATGATCAAGATATTTGTTCATTTAGTATTTGGCGAATGTTAGTTCCACCTAGTTTTTCTTTTTTGTCCCCTTTGGCAAAATAAGTGTGTGTAAAGGAAGGAGAAGTAAAAGCACGAATCAGACAATTTTTTGCGAATATTTTCGTCATTTTGTTATAGGATAATTACTATTGGAAAGGCTTTGATTTCTTCCCTTATAATCTTGTTCTGTCTTTTGATTTGTTTTATTTATGAATGATTTAGAAGTAACTTCACGGTTCTGGCTGAGTATATTATATTTTAAGCGAGCAATTTTTTTCTTAAGTTCTTAATTGTGTTTTTGTAATCAAAATTTTTTATGACCGTTTTTTGTATTATATTTCTTGATATATTAGATTTAAAGTAAAATATTTTCAGTACAAATAATGTATTTCTTGTTTTATTATGAGCTTATTTATTTTGAAATTTAAACTTAAAGCATAAACTTTAAAATTAAAACTTAATTTCATTTCTTTAATTTTTTTTTCATGAAAAAAGAGTAATTTCAAAACAACATAAAGTGAAATTAAAGTAGTTAATTATCTCAATATATCGAAAAATATCGATATCAGCTAGACGATATACCACGATGTTAAAATTTCTACATCGACCATTCCTAACATTCAGTCGAATTCTATCATTACAACCATATTTCTAATGTTTTAGATAGCTTCATTATTGGAAGAACAGAGTTAAGACGCCATGGAAGATATACAATTATCTTCTAGAAGGCTAATATCAGATTTCAAATAATTGTATCTCTGAGGCAATCCACAGCTGCTCGGTGATTTTTTTTTTTGCACAATGCTGTTGATAGGTATAACAGTGACTCTTCATGCTTCACAATTTGATATCCTGCTCGTCTAAGTAGGTAAATATTGTTGCAAAAGTCTTACTGTGGGTGTATGGTGTAAACAGTCCAACACGCAGGATAATAGAGAATGAAGGTTTACTTACAAATATGCAGGAAAACACGTAGCACAGGTACAGGAAACAATAGTTCTTGCACAGATTACCAATGTAAACAGACAACAATTCATAGGTAATAACAGCCCAGCACTTTGATATCTAACAGCACAAACAGTCAAGCAAATAACTAGTAACGACAATAACTGCGCTTTCAGTAGCGTTCAGCTCACCAGCTTCCTAGCTCGCACTGCGGACAAAACTCTAAAGTCGTTCCCAATGGATAAACGCTACTACCACTTGGCGTCTAACAGCTTACTAGCTCGCACAGCGGATAGAACTCCAAGGACGTTCGTGCTCCAAGGCGATCCCAGTCGATCAACACACACCCCGTCATCCAAGCGCTCTCCTTATACAGTCTCCCGCGGCAGGCCGTGACGTCACATGGAATCTTCTAGTACATTCAAGCGTATCTCCTTTGCTAATAGAGATATCGAGAAGATTCCAGCACCTTAGCGATCTCATATTTCGTCGCCAAAGTAGCCAAATTTGTCGCCAAGATGGTCGCCAAGGTCAGGGGTCTAGACGTGGCTGATATCGGTCATCTCATACTTACCCCTGTAAAACTCTCTTCCCAACCATAAGATCACATTGCTGGGAAGCGACTTTCCATGCTTGTAACAGTATGTTCATCTATGATGTGCTCTCACAACAGAAGAATGTAGCATTCGCTATATTTGCTTTTTTTGAAATTATGGCACCTAGAGTTATCTATAAGCGATAATCACGTCTTTCTCAAAATAATGTAAACCACGTCAATTTGCACTGCACGCGGTATTGCTATTAGAACATATTCAACATACATCTTTATATCGACAGTGAATCGGATTTCGACTAGTACAATACTTCAACTTTTAAATTCCTAGTATGTTTTTAATATTTTTGGGATTGTGTGTATTCAAGTTTTAATCCTTTATGATTTTTTAACTTTTTAAAATCTATTCATTTTAATTTTAAAATTTTTGATGTGTTTTTATGCTATTGAGATGACTGCATACGTCTTTTAATACCCTTTTATGACTTTTAATGTCTCTGTGACTGTGTGTGTTCAACTTTTAAATAATTTATGCATATGTAAAAAATTTTTTATGGTTTTAATGATTATAACTTTTGTATCCTCACCGTGTTTTTAAAGTTTTTATGACGACTGTATACAACCTTTGAGGTTGCAATAAGTTTTTTAAAAATATATTTAGCATTCATTGATTGCGGCTTTTGTTCTCTGTGTGTTTGATGCTCTTTTTGTTTCTGCACTTTGCAACTGGAGTTCTCTCTGTAGTCTGCGTTTCTTTTAAATAAATTAATGAGTAAAATAGTTGTCAAAAGTATTATATGGTGGTCCTAGTCATATGATTAGTAATGTAAAATAATTGTTGATTTCAGATTTTAAACATTTCACTGGCTACACGCCAGATATGCTAAGAATTATATGGTGGTCTCAATAATGTAATCCGACTGTTTATATAATATCGTCAGTTAAAACGTTTAAGCATTTCATTGCCTACACGCAGAAGGTGATAAAAAAAATATGTGGTGAGTGTAAAAATGTAACCCGACTGTAAAATATTCATTTCAAAATGTTTAAGAATTTCCAATTTCTTTTTTGCAAGCAATTTAATTTTTTTCTCATAGCTAAACAAAATAACAGAGGACTTGCAAAATCTCAATGTTTTCGTGTAATTTCTATTTCAACTCAAGAATGGCATCCTCCCCCCGTTAAAGAAAAAAAAATTAATAGTTAATCCAAGAAATCATATCATTTCTACTAACAGTATGAGAGCCAGTTCATATCATCTAATTTTAAAGTAAAAAAAAATTATAATTTAATATTGGTTCAAATGAATTGTTTCCGAGGCAACACCAACTCAAAAATAAAAATATACATATGTATAGTTATATTATCAATAACATGGGTAGTATAGGTAACAGAGCAGAAATCAAACCTGTCTTCAGTCTCAACAAAACTGACAACAAAACACCCCGTCAAATACTCAGTGTAAATTATAAATAAATGCTTTTTTTACATCCGAGCATATTTTATGTTAAAATTCTATTGTGCGCAAATGGAAACTGGAAAATGAAACTTGAGGAAATAGACATCGACCGACAGTTCCTACAATTAAGTACAAAATTTAATACCAAATAAAACTCAAAAAGCTAAAACACTATTATTAATATGCTAATAAAAAATATATGATGTTGCACTGAAAGTAACACACGGAAATTAAGGTTTTACCGATACTTAATCAATTCAGCCGCTTATTTTGTTATAATTTATAAAACGTTATAAATATCGCTAATACAAAACAGAAATGCCATTATCAAAGCAATACTTTTAACAAAATCTTTTAAATTGTATTTCAACTTCAATTTAAGGGTTCCGCCGTAAGTATTATTAACTCTAATCGCATTGAGTCGAATATTCACTTAAATTAATTTATATATTTTTCATTAATGAGTCTGATTACCCCGATCGAAATTTTAATCCTCTTATAAACCAATTTTTAAAAGCTTAAACGTAGGAAGCGAAAATTTGAATTATGCTGATTACAGACCTTTGTTTCTGTGTCCACGGAATAATTTCCATCGAATTTGAAACGAGCCAAAATTGGATTTCATTTTGGAAAGCGCGCGCATTAGTAATGCGATTACACCCAAAACTCGAAATAGAGAGAATTCCGTGATTTGACATCCATGCCTCAGGGATAATGAGTCGGAATTTAACTTTTCATCCGTTCCGGTCGAATATATTTGTGCGATATTTGCCGACAGCGATGGGAAATGACTTCAAAGCTCTGAAAATCTAAATATTGAAGGGGTTGAGGTCCCCTTTGAAATGTAAGTCTCGCCGAAGTTAATTCCATTCTGTATTTTGATTGTCTAGTATTGTTCTTCACTGACTGCTTCTTTGTCCTGGAGCGAAAAGGAAGACAATAAACGTCTTGTTCTCAGTTTAAGACAAAGAATGCTGGTATCTGGAGACCTCAATGGTAAAACACCTTCATTAGATTGAAAGGTACGGAAAATCAAAGATGGGTAATGGAGGAGTATTGGGTTTCATTCAAGCGTGGTAGCTTTATCACTTGGATTTCTTCAAGACTGAATAATTCAAACACGTGCTGTTTCTTTAAAGTATATTCATATGGAAGGAATTTGTAATGAGACGGATAAATGATATTCTATTTCAGATATATGAATATTTTCAGGAATAAATTTCTTAAAAACAATCACTACAATTTTTTAATTGTTCTGATTATTCAAACATAAACAAATAGTTAAATAGCCAAGATTTTTAAATGGCTACTAAGGAAAATTTAAATTATCTTAAATCGGTGCAAAATCAGAAGTAAAACCGGTGTTGACCTGGAGGCGCTTAAAATATCAAGCTCTTCAATTCACTTGCTATAAAAAGATCACAAACTTTTTACACAAAGGCACTCATCAGCTCATAAGAAACTGGAAGTAAAGGGGCCTTGAAGTAGGGGAGATCGGGGTTAGTTGGCACTCGGATCATTGCTCATTCAAAAGCTGCTAGGTGGCTGTAAAAGTCGGATTAGAATGAACTGACAGTATGACTCCATGCGCTCACAAATTTTGAGCCAGTTTCAAAAGAATCTACAAACGCTGGAGATCAAATTGTGTCAAGCGCTGGAGATAAAATTGCGTTTTTTACTTTGAAAAGTAAGTATTTACCTCTCACTTGACATTCTTCTTGAGCAGACAATAATGGTAATGAGGATTATTGCTTGTTACATTTGATTCCGATTCGTGGGACTTCCGATAGCAATTCTCTCCCCCCAACCTCCCCTCTTGAAAAAGGGCTTTATTTAAAGAATGACAGCTGTAAGAAGTCCTGGATAGCTTTTTTTCTGGGAGGGTAAATGTCTTTTAGCAGCAATGGTACGCTATATTGTTAGTGTCATTATCAGAATTGTTGGTGTAACCTCTTTTTGCTGCTCAATGTAAACGGGGCCCGGTTAATCGAAACTATGTATGTAACAGTAGTCTACATATATGTATGTACCAGTTACCCATCCCTGACTAAAAACCTTCACTAATATCACAATTAATATATTGACTTATATATGATTCTTTTGATTTTAAGCTGCATAAAGCGCTGTTCAAAAGTGTTTCATTTTTAAGTTTCTTATCCCCTCTTTTTGAATTGGTAAGAGAGGCTTCCTCGTCTTCTCCCCTCCCCCAATCGGAAATCCCACGATTTTCATGTACATCGGAAGTCCCACGACACCGTTACATTTAGTATTATGTTATTTAAAGACACATTTGTGAGAATATGTCACTTAATTAGATAATTATTTCTGAAAAAAATTGAATCGAAATCAAAATGCCGTGGTGGGACATGTTGGCGCCTAGCCAAGCGGGCCACATTGGCACCAGCGGGGCAGGCCCTGTGTTTGGTAAATTATTTCATACATGTCTGAATTGATTTTATTACTGTTTTTATTCTTGTTATAGATTCTATTGATGCGTAATGTTCATTTTATTACTGCAGTCTCTTGAAGATTTTTATCATTGCAGACGTTGGAATAATGGCCCAACCGAATTGTACATAAAAGTTTTATCTTAATCTTAATAGAGGAATATGATGATGATATGATTTTATGTAGTATGATCACCAGATCTGATAGGCTTATAAACAACGGTCTCTCTGCTTGGTGTGTAGATGATACTTAGGGTTGTCACCAGATTTATAGCTATTTTCACCGATTAATATGTTATAATTATTCATCGCTTGTGTGGGAATTTGCATTCATTTTTTTGTGTGCGTTTTGGTAAGTGTTTGATTATTTTTGTGCTTATGTGTGTTTGATTTTATACGATGCTATGTTCTTAAATGACGTTTCGATCTGGGGCATAGATCGGCTTAGTCGAGGAATGCAACTGTGATGTAGTGTGATCCTAAATCTATAGATTCTTGTGTTGGGGCTTCTCGAGTTATTGATTGGTACTTGACCCTTCCACTCAGAGAATTTTCTCGAGTTTCTCTTGCACAAAACACGTTTCCCCACCGGCTTGATAAAGACCTTACACCCTTTAGGGTAAGTTGGGTCGGTGTGGGTCTCTATTACTAATACTACTACTACTACATACATAAATGTCTAATATTTTTTTCAGAGTCATGGTTAGAAACAGAAAAACAACGACAGACCGAGTATTACCCTCCCCCGGGCCGGGACGTCGTTGATGAAGCAGCAAAAGCGGTTTCACATAAAGAACTGTCATATTCAAAGGCTGCTGAAAAGTATGGGATACCTTTGCGCTCCCTTCTTCATTACTTCAGGAAGAAAGAGAATCCGTTGCGATAAAAAAAAATTAAGAACAACTGTGAAAGCTAAAAGACAAGTTTTACACAAGGAAAATAAAGAAGGGTAGTCAAAAAACAAGAAAGTAGAAAAAGGCTAAACGCAGAAAATGAGAATTACAGTCAGGAGACAAATCTTGCTTTCTGAGAGTGAAGAAGACTGGGTGCCTCCCGATGATGACGACTGTTTCTATGTCAAATAGGATTGAATTGAGGATTCGGATTATTTGAATTTGGAAAAAGATCCGGAGGTCAATGATTTTGTGTTATTGAAACTGTTAAATGAAGACAAGACAATTTCTAAATTATTCGTGATAAAATTTTGGCCAAAAGAGAACCGACAAATGGAAGGTGAGCTTTCTCCGAAAACGCTCTAAAATGCCGAATGCATTTATTTTTCCAAATATAGCTGAAATTTTGGTTGTCGAAAGAGCTGATTTAAAAATGGTTCTACCTCCGCCTTGTGACAAAGAGACAAAAAAGTTTTTGCAATTTGAAGTCAAACTCAATTCTTTGTAACTTGGTTAAATAAAAGTTAATAAAAAATCCATTTTATTTCCTTATTAAGTTTGTACCTAAAGTAAATTAAAAATGAAGTGAAAATATATAGTTAGAACCTGCCCCAGGTGTGGTGCCAACTTACCCTGCCCCCCCGTAGCACGTTGGCTCGGGTGTAGTTAGCGCATTCAACTGAATACTTCTCCCTCATTTTTTAACCGAATTGTTATTACTTCTGGTTTAGGTTAGCCAAAGGATGTAGGAATATAGTTTAGCACAGATTTGCCGTTTGATCATTACCAACAAAATTAGAAAAATTCGCAACCAAAATCGGTGCTAACCCACCCCGGTCTCCCCTACCTAAGAGGGAGGGAATTTTAAAAAAATCAAAAAAATTTTGAAAACACTAATTTAAAAAAAATTACAGAATTTTACTCCTGCACGAATGAGTGATAAAAATGACTGCATCAGTTTAATTTTCTGTATTGTCATGATCAACAAATTCGACTTGATGCTTTGATGAATATTTATGATTTAGACTTCTTGAATCCGAAAAGAAAAACACTATAGAAATTACATTTGAAAATATGTCTGTATGTCTATAAACAAGATAATTAAAAAGTGGAACGAGATAGACAGTGAAACTTGTTATGAGGTCTTTACACCAAAACTGCAAATATTTATGAAATTTGAAACTAAATACGGCAAATGAAAATCTGTCTGTTTGGCGATCCGTTTGTATGTCAACTCACAAATACAACGAGTTATCCACATTAAATTTTGCGTTTGGTTTATCACTAGAATTATAAAGATAAAGCAAAATATAGACCACAGCTTTCTACTCGTTGATTCTCTATCGGATTCTTTATTTTTGTGCATGTGAACGCGATAACTACAAAATGTAGCAAGCTAGATAAATTTAGTATGGTATTTTGACACAAAAATTGTAAACGTGTGTAGCATTTTCAGACCTGAAGCTCCAAGGGAAGAGGCTCAACAAAATCAACTGGAGTTCACTTTTCGGCACTGCTGTGCATGGATACAAGCTCCAGTTTCTTAAATTACTGTTATAGACAACATGCAACAGTTTACGATTGCTGAATCCGTGGATATGATGACCTCATCGCAAGAGCCTCCATCGCCGCTGCAAATGTCTGCGAAGGAAGGCATTTTCGAAAGGTTTCACCAATCCATGCACCGCTTCTGTAAAGCGTGCTGCACAGTGAATAGTTAGAACTTGAGTAGATATTGTGAAACTAGGCGTGTTCACGTACTTCCCAAGAGTAAAGCATCGCCAAATGTTTTTACGCGTTACTTACTGACTTGTCGCTTTTGTATCTTCGTGTATCCTCTATCACATCACGGTGGTTTTTTTCAGACATACACTATTATCTGATTCCACCTTGTTTTTATCTTGTCCACGGCCTCTGATAGTTTGTACCTTGAATTTTGAAGTGCCCTTTATAGTGTCGTTTGTTTACTATAGTCCACTAGTGTTTTGCCTGTAAAAGTTTGCAAAACTCAGTAGTGTTTCTAATGAAAACCAATTGGGCATAAAGACAAGATTCTTAAATTTCCCGGTGTTTTAATGTATGTAAACAATGCAATTCTAGTAAAATAATATATCAATCATCGCTTTGCAATAAACTAATTAATTTAACTTCTTCGATACTGAATCTCCGAAAACGCCCATTCAAACAATGAATGGCGATCGCCCGAATATCCCTGCGACATTTCCATCCACCCATTCGTTAAGTGTGATTAATTGCTTACCATGCTTTGTTCGTTAGAGTGACTGATCCTGGAAGGTTTCGTGTAATCCGTATACCATCCAAGTAATGCAGTCAAGAGCCGAACCCATTTCCTTCTACAAATCCCCCAATAGACATCAGCTAAGCCAACATTCTCTTTTTGTAGATCAACCCCTTAAAAATACGAGCTATCTTTGAGGTCTTTGAGGATGGTAGGAAATTTCTCTCATCTTTGAAAGAGGAACTCGGACATTTATGTATTCTAAAGAAGCAGGGCTTGTAGGATTCTTATGAGTCAGACGGATAAACTATTCTCTAGAATTACCAAACCAGTCAAGATAATGAATTCGACCTTAAGGTTTTCTCCCCGAAAAAAGGAGACTATCCTCAAGCTAAATACTGTTTTAAAATTCGACAGCTTAAACGTGAATAAAGAATATTCAAATTCGTCCCAAATTAAAATGTGTAAATTGAACTAAAAATCTCAAGGCTGGTCGGATTTTATTTTAATTCCTGACACTAGATAAAGTATCTCGAAGAAGATAAAAATGAAAGTAAATCGACGAAAGGAGTACTTTGGGTGAAGAATCCGAGGTAGATTGTAGCCATCGATCAAGCGGTAAGGAAACAGAGTACAGTTTTCAGGAACGAAACAGAGGTTCAAATTCTTTGTTGCTGGCAAAAGTGAAGAAATGGATCGAATATTTCGCTTTTGTTCTTGGTCGACGTGCTTATGGTATTTACGCTCGTATTTTTTATTTATTAAATGAAATCTTCCTCGCCTTCGAATAGCGGACAATAAATTTAAAGTAAAGTGTATAAAAAGATTCAAGTTGCTTACTCAGAATGAGTCTTCTTACAAATGAGTCGCCGGCCGGCAAGAAACGTGCAGATTTTCTACTTAAAACTTAAAAGAAAATGACACCAAATAATAAAATAAATTGACTTATTAAACCTAAATTCATGAATTTGACGTTTTGGTACTTGATTTTATGGTATTTAAATTTGGTGCAGTAAGTAGGTTTTGATTGTGTTTCATGCCGTCGCGTCTTATTTTTACTGCGTTATTTCCGAATGCCTTGTTTTGATGTTGTTTTGTCGTTTTCCCATCGTTAAAATCAATTTATTCTTTACAGAGCTTTGTTGTCAGTTGAAGCTATTTGTTATAAGCTGAGTTAATACTGTATTTGTTTTGTTTTTTTACCTTTTTTTGTAAATTTTTAAAACTTTACAGTAAGTTCAACAGTAGTAGTGAGAACAATGAGCTATCCTGTCATTTTTGTAAAATTATTGTTAACTGTTTTAAATCTTTGCAATATTTGAATCAAATTTTTTTCGCTTTGCTACCTATTCAACCAGGTCTATGTCCCTGTTGGCTAAGGGGTGGGGGACCTTTTTGCACTGAAATGCATCATTAAATTACTGCAGTCGGACAAAATACCACAGGAGCAGGATCTTAGGGGGTTATTGTTCTGTAATTATTATTTTGTTACAGACTATTATATATTTCAATTCAAATTGTAAATAATTGATAAGGCCGCAGGTTCCCCCTCTCTGGCTAGATTATTCTTCTGCTCGAGGACCAATTAATGCTCTAAAACAGCGGTTCCCAAACTTTATTTTCTCCCGTAAGCCTTGAATAGTCTTTTTATTTCTGAGAACCCCACACACAGTCATAACCCCGGCCTAAACTATCCCTTAGCACAACGAAATTCTTTTATTAATAATATTAAGGGTTTAGGTTACATTAAGTTTCAATTAATAACATTTTTCGAATTCGAACTAATAGCATTTGTGGAATTTATTTTTGATTTTACGTTTTATTCCAATTTTAACACTATAGTTCTCCGTAGGAAACGGCATTGCGTTATTTCGCGTTAATTTATGATGAAATTTAACAATTATTTATCGTGATATTCGATAATTTAAGACGAAAAGAATTTCAATGCTACCCATGAGCTGGTTTCATAGAATAATTTATTAAAAATTAAATTGAAATGATGAAGAAAAAAATGATCTCAAGTCTGGAGCTACATCAAGCTTAACTGAAATATTTGTTATTAGTATAAACTTCAAACCAGTGTGCTATTCACACGAGCTCTGTGTTCTTGAAGTGTGTTAAATATTTTATTGCTTTAACACTGTGTTCTTGGTACTCTTCTTTAACTGCTACCCAATGGACTTTCGGACTATCATAACTTACCCTTTTCTCGCGAACTCTGGGAAATAAAGTTCTATAATTTTTCATTTCATTTAAAACCCTTTTAGGATTTCAGCCATCACCGGCCTTATTTTCGCGCACCCCTAAGCGATCAGCTGCAGTGGTGAATCCAGGATTTTTGTCTGGGAGGGGCTGAGGTCATAAAAATTTTGTATCGTCGTGACCTCATGACTTATGTAAGTCAAAATACTTTAATTTTACTCACCTAACAATAAGAATCACGAAGGACACTACAATACTTTCGCTAATTTAATAAAAACACGATGAAATAACAGCGAAAAAAATGTTTTCGACCGCGTTAACATTACAAATACTTATAGGATGACTAAAAAAGCGGGGAAATTCTCCGAGTCCGTCAAGCCAGAAAGCAATGTTGCCACGTTTTTATTTTTTAAACAGAGATTAAGAACAAACAGGTGTAGTGATTTGAAAAAATATCAAGGGTTTTGGTTGAGCTCTGAGGGATGCTGCAGCCCCGGAGCAGCCCCCCCCCCCGGATTCGCCGCTGACCAGCTGTGTACCCTCAAAGACACGCGTATCACAGATTGGGAACCTCTGCTCTAAAATTAAAGGTTGAATTGTTTCTCCCGAGTGTTGGATGAAGAGTCAATGAATCAGATTTTATATTTGTTGAAATTTTACTGACTTAAAGTGGTTTTGATTCTAGTAAGAAAGCAGTCAAATTCAATATTTTTTGAATATTAAATCATGTATTGATAAAAAGAAAAGTCGTCAATGGTTTGTTTTCGTAGAAAACATACTTGCCTGCCTAAAGTTGAAGCTATTATGTATAAAGTTATAAAAGCGTATGAATTAATATAAAATAAGAAGAGAAAATAAAGTAGAAGTTAAATAACATTTATATCCTAAAACTGAATGCATGATAGGGAAAACCATGCAAAACTATTTTTTCCTTCAAATTTCGTTTTCTTATTTCAGATATTTTTAATTGTTTCTTCTAAGATTCAAAAAGATATGCGTATGTTTTATTTATAACAGGCTCCCAACCTGTTGCACGCGTACCCTTGAGGACATGCGACGGACCAATCAGGGGTGCCTGAAAGTTCTGTTGTTAATGGCGAATAACACAATATAAAGGATTAAAATGTAAAAAAAGTTCTAGAAATTCGTTTTCTTCGAGTTATTTTGAAATATGAAATTTATGCAAGTCAGAAAGATTACTGGGGAGCAGTGAAAGAAAAGTACTAAGAACTCTGCGTTGAAGCAACGAAATATTCTACTCCTTTCATAAACACATACTTTGGTGGGAAGAACACATGGGTCTTATGCGTATATGAACAACAAATATCGCAGTACAACAGGCATGAAATTATATCTGTTCTCCATTTGAATTTAATTTTGTAAAATTCAAAGTTCTCCATTAAACAAGTCAAAGGATTGCATTTAAATTATCTTCCATTTGAATGGATGTCACTGTTAGCTTTCATCATAAGTTAATGCGAAATTATTTCAATGATGTTTTCGCATGTTAAGACGTAGAACTAGCAATATTATAATAATGGAAGGAAATGTAAAATCGAAAATAAATATCATAAATATTATTAAATTAATTCGAGTCGTTTGACTTTTAAGCTAATCTAAGCCCTTAAGATATTAATGAAGCTTGTTTTCATGGAGTGGTGGTATGACAGTACGGGGAGTACTCATATATAAAGAGGTTAATAAGAGGTACAAGAGATGATAAAGGTTGGGAATTTCTGATCTATAATGATAACATAAAACTAGAAGTATTCCAGAAACTGGCATGACTCCTCTAAAAAGGTGCAAACGCACTAATATATAATATACATATATGATATATAATACACATATATATTATAATATATATAAGTGTTAACAAGTACAAATATGTTGGCTAACTGCTTAGCCATTAAATGCTACCTGTTCAATAATATTGATTTATAAAGAGTATTATTTATCAGTTATCGAAATGCCTAACAACTTTAAAATATCAGTATTTTGGTGTTACGGAGCAAAATTTAATTTTGACTCCTGAATATCTGAAATTTTATTATAGCTATGTTATTTATCGATTTAATTTTGTTTTTTCTGTTGTTTTTCTCTTTTTTATCACGAAATGGGCTATTTTTTATGCAAAAAGGGATGATGCTTGAAGAATTGCTTTATAAATATACAATTTCTTTTATTATTTGGTATACATTATTGCGTACTCATTTCAGGAGTTTAAAAGCAGTCTTTGAGCAAATGAAGTAAAATTTCAAGTCTCACAGTTGGATCAAAAAGAAGCTCGACATAATTAATACTTTAATCGCACACTGCAATATTTTTCATTTCTTTCACATCTTAATGATAGAAGATAGCATTTCATATTTCAAAAAATCAAAATGTTAACAAAATATTAAAAAAAACGGAAAACAGTGCTGAAATAATTTTTGCGCGTTCCTATTGAAAAAGAATAATCGAAATTTCCCTTCAAATGGAATACTTCTTGTTTTATTCCAGTTTCATATCTTCTTCGAAATATGGTTTGTTTAGATCAATTTGATAAACAATATTTCTCAAAAAAAACTTTTCCATAAAGCGTAATTATTTTTCTTTCATAATCGTTTCAGTACAAACAAAATATAGAATGATGAAGTCCAAGCTTCATCATGAAATTTCTTTCATTTTCCAATTATCATAATTTCTGAACTAGTTCGTTTTTGCGAGTTGGTAAATTTAGATTTAATAAATAAGGCTTTCGCTAAAAAATATGTTCTAAAATTCTAATTAGTTTGAGTATAAAGGCACAGAGCCTAAAATAATAAGATAATTAATAAAAACTATTTTATTAGTGTGCTAAAAAATAGATTTTTTAAAATCAAATATATGGAAATTAAAATAAAAGCTCAAAGTGCTGACAGAAATACTCTAAATAAATTGAAATTTTATAACATTTATAATAATTTTTGATTTGTTAGTGTATGCTTGTCGAACTTTATTTCTTACATTATTCATTTTCGATTTATTCTTTTTAGTATTGTTTTCAGCTGCCTATGTGTTTACGACTTTGATTTGACGTCAATATTTTTGATAGAAAATAAATGTTCACTTCTTTGTACCCTAATACAAGCGTGTTTTTTAATATTATTTTTATTATTCTCCACACTTTAGTTTCTGATATATTTCATGCTTCATCATTATAATTATTACTAGTAATTCTATGTACAATAGACACCGCATCATACCTTCCACCCCAAATCCAGGATCTACTCTTCATCGCAATCTTTAATACTTTATCCAATGGTGGCATTCATTTCGAAGACAATATTGTTTCCTGGGGTACCAGCAGTCGTAATTTGTCTCTCGAGGAGGTACATTCTTCGACCCAACATACACTATCTTACTAAGCTATATTTACAAACAGTGATGTAAAATACCCAGGTATTTATTTTTAAGGGTAAATACCCAGGGTATTTACCCGGGTAAATACCCAAAATGGATATTTACCTGGGTATTTATTTTTCAATTAACTCTATTCAGATAAAACACAGCCACTGCTGTGAAATATGATATTTCTATATAATATAAATATGTATATAATACACATTGAGCATTAGGTAAGATAATAAAAAAAGAAATCTAGTTTTATGAACCTTTTAAATTATAATCGCGTGGCTTAAATGTCAATCCTTTTTTAATACAATGAGTAAGGGAATAATAATGCATTTGTTGCTTTTTAAAAATGAGAGTTATTTTAACTAAATGAAGAAAAGACAATAATAAGTTTGGTTTAAAATAATAAACAGCTGATAATAGAAACTAAAATGAAAGATACAACTGTTTATCATTCTTTTTGGATTAATTAATCAAAGTACCAGACATTGCTGATGAAAAGTTAGCAGATGTTTCAGTTCTAACAGTTTTTAAAAGAGAATTATTCTGAAAGTAATATTCACTCATATTACATTCAACAAAGTTAAGTGATCTTTGTAACAACATTTCAGCAACAAGAAATTTGAATTCTTTTGTTGAGGAAACTATTGTATTATTTGACGATGTATTAGATACACACACTCACACAAAGTTTCCTGGTTAGATGGGATTCATCTGGATCATAAACAACAATACTTAAATGTTCTTGAAACTCTAAATTTGATGTAGTTGTCATAGTTGGAATTTGGTTAAAAGAAAATTCATCATCTATTTTATCCCTTTCAAAACCTTTTTTAATCCAATAGAACTTTTGAAATATTTTTTTATGTGTTTCTCCATTTTGCTTGCATTGGCATGTTTATACTCAACATTACAGTACTTACATTGGATACTTTTATCCTTTCTTAACATTAAAAGCTCCAAGCAGGTAACTTTTCCCTTTTTTTACTTTTAACGTAAAATATATAGTAATATTAATACACGTAAAGTAAACGACTATGTATTCACTAAATCAAAACAAGAATGTTTGACTTCCAGCACGGCAATGTGAGTAAATTATGGATCACAAGATTCACTGGTGCTGTCTATCTCTACTAAGAATAAAGGAGAATGGGTTCAGTTGGTGCTCTACAGGACAAGACCGCTAGGCCTAGAGCAACGAAATTTGTGCAAACATACCTTGAAGCGTGGGAATGTGCACCTCGTAGCCGGATTTCTAAAAATTTTTAATTCATTAAAATTTAAGCGACATTTTAGCATTTTTCCTTAATAACTTTCCAAAATATTACACCATAAAAATTATTTTTACACCATCTGAAAATTTAAAAAATTATCCTTTTGATGATATCAATTAAGTTATTCGATTTTTTCTCTAATTTTAATAAATTTTAAAAAATATTTTAAAGCAGAATTTTAAAACAATACTTTTCATTGTTACAATGAAATTCAAACTATATTCAATGTTAAACGAAATATTTAATTGAGTGTTTCTCTACCATTGTTGAAAGCTAAGATAATATTCTATTGGATTTTACTTTCTTTTTTATTTGATCAATTTATTTGTGCAATCTGTAAGAGAAGCTCTCAAGATAGTAAGTATATTAGGAAATAATCCAGTTAACTGAAAAATTATGGTTGCTATGTTCTAATACAATTTATCGGCATGTTTTAATCCAGATAACATGCCGCTGGACATAACACGTGCCTCGCTATTTCGATGTTGAAATCAAGTTTGTAAATTATAGCTCGTGTCGATTACGTACAATTAGATGTTACTTGACTCCATAAGGGACATTCAAATAGACAAGGAACAGAACAAGTGGAAGGCTACGTAAAGAACGCGGGTTAAATCTCTATCGCAATTTGAAGTTTCAAATTACTTTGTTAAAGGAACCATGAATATAAAATTATGCATAAGAGAGTCTGTTGAAATTATATTTCCGGCTAAAAGATGATTGCCCAAGGCAACTAGTATAACATAAACGGTGCTAAAAATTATTACTCTACTGTAAGTACCATAGCTTCAAACCGGAAAAACTAAATTATCCCCCGATCCCGTTTAAGTTTTAGAATACTTTATCCTGAATCTTGTTAGCAATTGGGGTTTTTTTTATAATTTACTCAAAACTTTAAAAAAAATTATAAACTATGTATTATGTATATAAATTTTATATGTTTGATTTTGAATCGCCATTCGCAAATACTTTAAAAAAATATCCAGTTTCGGGGTACTTACTTATTTTTTTTTTATCTCATTTTGAATCACCTTTCGCAAATACTTTTTTTTTTTTTTTGCAAAATACCAATTTTTTGAAATTCCATCTGTTTAATTTTGAATCACCATTCGGAAATACCTTTTTTGCAAAATATCCAGTTTTGGGATATTTATAATTTTTATGTTTCATTTTGAATCACCATTCGAAAATGCAATTTTTTTTGTTTGTTTTTTTGCAAAATATATTTAGCAGTATTTATAAATCTTATATGTTTTATTTTGAATTACCATTCTCAAATACATTTTTTTTTTGTAAAATACCCAGTTTCGGTTTTTATAAATTTTAAGTTTAATTTTCAATCGTCATTCACAAATACTTTTTTTTCTTGTAAAATATCAAGTTTTGGGTATTTTTCAATGTTTGTATGTTTCATTCGAAAAGTTTTTTTCCCGCAAAATACCCAGTTTTTGGGTATTTACCCAGGCCTTGGGTAAATACCCGGGTATATACCCAAAAAATATTTACCTACCCACTGGGTATTTACCCACCCCACATCACTGTTTACAAATAATGTTCTATATTGTACACCTATATTAAGAAACAAAGACGACATTAAGTTATTGATAAAGTAACATCAAAAATGTACTGGAATAAAGATGTAGAATATTTTAAGCTCGAGAGTGGACGTAGTCTTCGAATTTCATGAACCGTTTCGCTAGAATCTTTTTTTTAAAAAAAAGAGAGAAAACAAGCTTAAATGGAACTAAACAGGAAACGGCAACTCTCAGCACGGAAGTATAATATTATCTCTCTTTGCTTATGCGAATTATTTACAAAAATCTTTGCTTTCATCAGTGTTAACAAAATTACAATTAAATGTCTACTTTTATCAGTATTAACAGTATTCCACATAAATGTCTCGCCTTTATCAAAATGAGTCAAATTTTGTATCAAGGCCTAACTCGCCATTGCCTCGCCAAAACATTAAAATCATTAAACGGCCACCATCTAGAAACGCATTAAATAATAAAAATCCTTACATATAAATCGTTTTTCATTGCTTCAAGGAACATTTATGAGGAATTCGAAAAAAATCGGACAGCGCGTTTGGTCGTGATTACGTAACAAACAAATTTGTAATGCTGAACGGTTAAGATAAAACGGAGACATAGAAGGCAGTTATTTCATTTTCATAGGCAACTCGCAGAACTTCAGAAATCTAGTGCGAAAGGTACTGAAAAAGGATTTAAGCACAAAATCCCATCATTACAAACATGAAGGGAGTTAAACAAAAATGTACGAAAATAAGTCGGCATTGCATTTAAATTAACTTCATTTTCATATTTTTAACTTCACACACGAAAAATTGCCACCCAAACAACCAATTTCAGAAAACGTTGAAATTACAACTAAAGGATTCTACTAACTGCCTAATTATCCCAAATCGCTTTTCAACTCCTATTTACCATTAATGAATTAGTCGAAATGTTAAGCCTGTTAGAAGCAATTTTAAAACATAAATATAGGAAACTGAAAATTCGAATTATGCTGATCACAGACCTTTGTCTTGGTGTCTCTGGTATAATTTCTATCGAATTTGAAAAGAGCCAAAATTGGATTGCATTTTGGAAAGCGCGAGCATGGTAATGCGATTACGTCCAAAACTCGAAATAGAGAGAATTCCGTGATTTGACATCCATGCCTCAGGGATAATGAGTCGGAATTTAACTTTTCACCCGTTCCGATCGAATATATTTGTGCGATATTTGCCGACAGCGATAGGAAATGACTTCAAAGCTCTGAAAATCTAAATATTGAAGGGGAGAGGTCCCCTTTGAAATGTAAGTCTCGCCGAAGTTAATTCCATTCTGTATTTTGATTGTCTAGTATTGTTCTTCACTGGCTGCTTCTTTGTCCCGAAGCGAACTGTTGAGAATGAAGGCCTTGTTTTCAGTTTAATGCGCGGAATGTTGGTTGTCTGGAGACGAGACTGGTAAAACATCTTTATCACATTCGAAAGCAAAAAATGGATTTGGAAATGATTGAATTTCGTTCAGGCATAGAATGCGGTGGTTTTGAAAATCTCCTTGGCAATAGCGTGACAACATATTTAAATCGGCCTTTCTTAGGGACAAAGCTGTTATGAAACATATAGATGAAAATATATGTAATAATTTTGAATATTTATGAAAAAAATAAAAAAAGAAATTTAAAGGATGTTCGAATCTGTAGTAAAAACATCATAGCGTGATAATGTTGTACGCTTAATTCGTCTGTCTTTATATTATTTAGAAAAATGTATTGTTAATCTTGTAGCAACGATAATGTGCATACAAACATACATGTAATAGAGTCGCAAAGCTAGTTTATATAAATGCAGTAGCATACACAGTGAAAAGTATTGTAAAATATAATTAAACTTATTTAAATGAGGCTAAAATTTTGTACAAAAATAAACTTGGCTTCACTAAAAAGCTAATTTTAAAGTGGTGTAAAAATGTTGCCCTTGAGATTGTTTAGTGCGAATTATGATGGATGTCCCATGTCGCTATTTGCAGATTGTATCCTATAAACATTATCATGTTTATAAGTAGTGAAATTACATAAATTTTTACTCATAGTCATCTATGAAGCCTTCGGTTTACAAAAAAAATTAATTATTAATTAAAAGACTTACATTAAAATTTCACCCTTCGACAGTTAGCAGCTGAATTGACTATATTTCCCATGTAAAAAAGATTGCATTGAAATTCAATAGAAACAATGTTTAGAGAAGAGGAAAAGTAGATATTAACAAAATATTTTTCTTAAAAAAATCATAGGCATAAAACGTTTAAATGCTAATCATATTTTTAGATGTTACAAGTAATTGGATTTAATTCCTGCAAATTTCTAAATTTCTTTCGATTTTTCTGCTTCACAGCAATTTTTAAACCCTTAGCACTTGTTATCTCTAAAGACCCGAAAGTTTTGTTCTTTCGATATATAAGATAAGATAGCACTTGAAATTCTAATAAAACAATATATAGAACAAATATAAATATTTATAAAGATTTCGTTAATTTATATTCGAGCAAAATTTTAGATTTATATTTTCAAGAAACTGAAATTAATACGCTTTTAATCTAACCAATTTCCTAAATATTTATTTTTAATTTATTGCGACACCTTATCCAATGATAAATTTAATTTTATCATTTGCATAAGACGTTCGTTCTTTGTTCTTTTGATAAGATAAGACAATACTTGAAACTGAAAGAAACAAATATCTAGAATAAATGCAAATACATATCTCTAATTATTTAAAAAATTTCGTAGACAGATAATATAGCAAATAAGCAGACTAATTCATTTTAACAACTTAATAATCATATTTTTCTAAGATACTGAATAGAAAATGTTTTTTTATGCCTACTAACATTGAAACTTCTATCAACTTTTGTACCGGCAAAAATTTTTCCATCGATAACACAAGTTATCTCAAAGCGATCTGAAAACTTTGTAGAATGAAGATGTGTATTTTTGAATGTAGATAGGTAATATAGGCAAACTAATTCATTTTAACATAAGGCAACAAGCATATTTTCCCAAGATATAGAATAGCAAATGATTTTTAAAAATCCTTTCTGACATTAAAACTCTATCAACTTATGTGCCAGCAAAGAATTTTCCATCGATAACACAGGTGATCTCATACCGACCTGAAAACTTTCTCTTTCAATGACTATCTGTTCCCAATGGAATCCCAGCAGAACAAAGAACTTCCTTTCCACGTATCTCTGCACTCTTGTCTCTTTGGAACTCAATTAACCGGTCATGTTTATTCAATCAGGATTGGAGTAGCATCTAGCCTTCCCAGATCTTTCTTTCATGCTGATTCTATTATAATGGAGATCTGAAAGATGTTTACACGAAACCTCGCATCTCATTACGGCACTGTTCTTTCAAGAAAGGCCCGGGATATTTTAAGATTTAAAAGTACTAATTAATTCTGAAGAAAATTTCTCTATTGATTGGACTTTCTCGGCACCGATCAATTAATCGTATTGCATCTTGATTAGAAGATGAAGATAATAAAATAATTTAGGAGAGGAATTTATTTTTATCGTTAGAATTAATTCAGAAGTGGAATGATAATAAAATTTAATAAAGTAGCGTTGTGAGTATTTTGAAGTTTCTTATAAATATTCGGTTTAGTAAATGCCTTCTACACTTCGTTCTTTTAATAAGATAAGTTAATACTTGAAATTGAAAGAAAGTAATATTTAGCTGAAATGCAAATAAATATCTCTAATTATTTTAAAAAAATTCGTAGATAGATAATATTGTCAAATAAGCAGACTAAATCATTTTAACATAAGACGACAAGAATATTTTTCCAAGATATTGAATGGAAATTTTTTTAGTTCTTACAAACATTACAACTCCTATCAACTTTTATACCAGCAAAAAATTTTCCATCGATAACACAAGTTATCTCAAACCGACCAGAAAACTTTGCTCGTTCAATAACTATCCGTTCCCAATGGAATCCCAGCAGAACAAAGAACTTCCTTTCCACGAATCTCTGCACTCTTGTCTCTTTGGAACTCAATTAACCGGTCATGTTTATTCAATCAGGATTGGAGTAGCATCTAGCCTTCCCAGATCTTTCTTTCATGCTGATTCTATTATAATGCAGATCTGAAAGATGTTTACACGAAACCTCGCATCTCATTACGGCACTGTTCTTTCAAGAAAGGCCCGGGATATTTTAAGATTTAAAAGTACTAATTAATTCTGAAGAAAATTTCGCTATTGATTGGACTTTCTCGGCGCTTCTAAATTAATTGTATTGCATTTTGATTAGAAGATGAAGATAATAAAATAATTTAGCAGAGGCATTTATTTTTATAGTTTCAAGTAATTCAAAAGTGAAGTAATAATGAAATTTAATTAAGTGAAGTCGTCAGGATTTTGAGTTTTCTTATATATATTTGGTTAAGTAATATACCGGATTCTATGGAATCCTTGAAAGAATTAGACTTTATTAGGCCTCATATCCAGGGTTTTTAAGAACAATTAAATAAATAAATTTCATTAAGTCGTATATACAGGAGGGTTCATAACACTTAAAAAAATTAATTTATGAAGTGGCGTCTATACTATACATATATATAGAGAGATTTCTCATAAATGTTTAGTTAAAGATAAATATCGGTTTCAAAGGAAATATATATATAGTGAATATAAAATCTTAAAAGAATTAAAATTTTCCCATTTCCAAAGTGGTTCAGAACAATAAAAGGATTAACAATTATTTAGTCCAATATACAGAGTGCTTCAGAACAATAAAATAATTCAATTTTATTAATTTCAGTACGCAGGTCAATTTAGAACAATAAAATAATTAAACTTCATTAAATCCCATGTGCAAGGTGATTCCGAAAATTAAAATAATTAAAAGAATTAAATTTTATTGATTCCAGTACACAAAATAGAACGCCGTCTCTTACCCCCGTACCCGTGACCTTTCCTGTCACTGAACAGTTTGATGGCAAGGCACGGGAGTTTCATTTAAGACAAAAAAACCAGATATTTACACTATATATAGCACGGAAATATACTACACTATTATACTATTTCGTATTAGTGTTTGTTTCTCCGTCGTCGAATGCGAAGCACTTTATTATGGAGGCACAAAATGGCCGCTCACTGGAGATAGAATCTCAAACACATTTCTCACAAATTTTGGAAGGAGACTTTGGATGTTGTTTTTCTTTGTTATTTGAGATAGCTGAAAAGTTGAAGGCTAGGGATGTCGGAAGAGATCTCTGTTTTCACTGATGAATTTCACTAACCTACGAACTTTTTGCCTGGAAACGAGGTTATTGCCGACTCTTTTCAGCCATTCTTGTTCGAAGTTTGCCGCAGGCTTCTTCATATGCCAAGACACTGTGCGGCCACGCTCCGTAATTCTAGTATACAGGGCGATTCAGATTAATAAAAGAACTAGAGATTATTAAGTCCCATGTATGGGAGTTTCAAAACAATAAGGGAATTAAACTTAATTAAATCCAATATGCAGGGTGATTCAGAACAATTCAAGAATTAAATTGTCTTAAGTCCCATATACAGAGTGATTCAGAATTATAAAAGAATTATAGATTATTAAGTGCCATGTACAGAGTGTTTCAGAACAATAAAAGAATTAAACTTTATTACGAACAGTTGCTCAATAACTTACAAGGAAGTTCCGAATTCAAATACAAGCAGCACAAGCACAGTAATATGGGGTCGCAAGAGGAGATGATCTCTAGACGGGTCGTTGTTACATAGAAGTAGCCGGACGTAGCATAGGATGATTTTTCAGCTCGGAATTTCTTACATTTTTTAAAAATGGAGTGGTCATTGTACATAACTGGTACCTTCAGGTGTTTCAGAACCCACAAGCAACAAGCCAATGCAGCACAGAAAAACACTTCAACATCATTGTCTGAGCAGACACTATGGGAGATTGTTTGCTTCCTCAATACCTAGTGCGTACACGACTCGATGAAGCGCCTATTAGATATTCTTGGAGAAAGTGTTCTCGGAGTTGCATTCCGGTAGGTATTCGGTTAAACATAGTGTCCAGCTACGTCTGGTCGTCTGTTCTATTTTCTATTTCACTGTCTCCTGCAGCGGTCGTAAATTGCGTTTGCCACCACATGTTTCTATGCAATAACGATTTATATCAAGCTAGCTTAAGCCCGATATCTCATCCTTATGTCATAGCATGTAAGAATTGCCTGACTCCCTGAGTGAACACAGAATATTTTTAGGGAATGTCTACTCAATATTTGTATATGAAGGAAACTCTTATCACACTGGGATGAGACAAATGCTCCACAGTGACACAAACAACATCTCCTTCTACATTGGTGTGCCACTCTCCATCAGCTGCTACAAGTCGTTCTCAAAATTATTGTGTATCTAAACTATCGCCTCTGGTCATGTGAGTCACTGAATGTGTTATTTGTTGATTTGAATACTCTGAATACTGCATATTGTTTTTTAAATTTATATCTGCCAAACACTATTTATTTTAAAGTAATTATTATTGAATATTTACGTTTTTATTACTTCTGTCTCTATCGTTTTATTTTTAGTAAAAAAAATAATTCAGGTTTCTGACAAACCCTTTCAGATATGGTGGTTATTTTCCAAATCAGTTCTTTAAAAATATTTTTATAGTGGGCAGTGGTCTTACAATGGTTTATCAGTAAAAATGCATTTTTAATTTCGGATAAATTCAACAGATAGCAGCACGAGCTCTAGTCGTCTTTTCCAATGGACCTATCCACGAATTAACTCGTTTTCAAGAAGAAAAATAAATCGAATGTGCCTTTTGTGAGTCGATAATTTTACTTTTTAAAAGTAGATATATTTTTATTTCAAATGCCAGTGTCGTAAGATTACTCCTATATCGTGCTGAGAACAAAAAGAAGGGAAGATTGAGATGTCATAGAAAAAAGTTTTATAAAAGAAAATGATAATAATAATTTTATAGATACACGAAATGCTTCGTTTATTTGTGTTGTTCTACATAAATTTATTTTTCATATTAAACAAGCTCTTTTCCTTCCATCTTACTGTAGAAGATAGATAGATATAGACTAGTATATATACAATATAAATAAATAGAAGACGCAGTCATCACTTCAACCCACGTTCCAGGAGTGATCAAACCATTTGTGTCTTCTCCAATGTTTCGGAAATGTAAAAAACCTCCAGGACAGAAACGGCTCGAGGGAGCACTTATTTGTTGAGTGATTGTCAAAAGAAAAGCAATTTTGCGGATTACATCTAGGTCTGCATGATGGATAGTTATTGCGCAGGTGTCGGAAACAATATTCGATAGATGTCTCAGAGTTTTGCAATCAAACAATGGTACGAAAGAAATATGGATGAATGATTGAAAGAAATAGAAAAAAATGCATTTGCATAAAAATGAAAGATTTTCACGGTTGAGAAGACAACGTGCATGGTTTCGCTCGGAAAAAATGGATCGGCTCATTAGATTTCTTATTGCAGCTAAGAAATGCTTTATACATTGAAATTTAAAGACAGATTTTTACACGTATTTCAGCTGACACATATTGGCAAGTTTTTAGCACAATAAGCCTGGAAGATTTTCCGGTCCATTAAGTGGTTTTTACCTAGCTCAAAGTAACATTTTCACAATAGTAATAAAAAAAAACCAAATATATGATGCAAACCTCTACTTTTGGAGAAGCAGGTTATTTATGGCTAACTAATATGCGAGGGACGTTCCGAAAGTAAGTTTCGTCGTGCTTTTTCACAAAGAAGCTTTATTACAAACAGAAACATACAATGGCATAACAGAATAGAAACTTTTGGCTATTATTCCCCATATTCGCCACCGTCATCGATACATTTGTCGTATCGCGAAATGAATTTCAAGAAACCATCCTGGTAAAAATCGGCGATGCAATAGCTTATTTTGACAGTGTTCTGGAACGCGAAGGGTGTCATTTTGATTGATTTCCTCACTTCATGGACCATCAGTGCGGCACGCTATTGCATCGCCCCCACCCAAACTGTAGTCCATCATTCGCCGCAAGAGACCAGGGCTCTTGAGTCGAGATGTTTTTGTTCTTGGACGATAATGCAAGACCCCACACAGCAAGGGACGCAAAAAAACACATTTGATCGAGATTGGATCACACGGCATACAGCCCCGATCTTGCCCCATCAGACTGCCACCTTTTCTCTGAATTGAATTTTGCAGCACTATCTGGACGTCACTTCCGAAGCAATGATGAGGTGTGAAGAACTTCCTTCGCTCGCTGGGAACCTATTTTTACCAGGATGGTTTCTTGAAATTTATTTCACGGTACGACAAATGTATCAATGCCGGTGCCGAATATGTGGAATAATAGCCAAAAGTTTCTATTCTGCTATGCCATTGTATGTTTCTATTTGTAATAAAGCTTCCTTGTGAAAAAGCATGACGAAACTTATTTACGGAACGTCCCTCACAAATCTAGAAATAATCCCTTTGCATCGTATTGTCACAGAAATGAAGTAGTGCGAGTGCTCTCACGTCGACTTTCTAGAATACTTACAAAATATGAGGCGTTTTGTGATTTGTAGTATAGAGAAGAGTATCGATTACGCGATACACTTTTGGATTTTTTCTTCTTGAACGAAAATTTGACACTGATCTACAGTTTGAGTCACAAGATTACATACTAAACTTCATTTACTAGCTGGTTGCGTCTCTGAGTTTTCGCGTTCGCACACGCGAATGCAAAAACCAAGAGGCAGTCAACCTGTTCATGGATTCGGTCAAAAGTTTTATACACATCAACAATTCTGATGAGACAACCATAAATCAAATTGATTTACATAGCTCCTTACATTTTTTTTGTCATCTTGTCCTCTTTCCCACTGACTTACAGACAAATAGTCTTCCAGTTGTCGGATTTTTTTAAAAATTTGATAAAGATCTGCAATTTTTAAGACGATATATCAGATTTATTTCGTCTAGATAGCTATTTCTTTTACTTATCGTGTTCGTAAACAAACAGCAGTGATTTCTAACCTTATGTATGTTACCCCTTGTTGGAAAACTCTTGTCATTTGCAGTCTCTTCCACTCTCTTTCATTCTTGCAGCTTTAATCTTTATGAAAATAGAGGGCGAAATGTTCTTTTCCTTATATCTGCGGACTAAAGGAATTTACCTTTGCCTTCCGGCTTGCCGACTGCGATTTTTTAAAAAAACTAGTGAACATTTTTAGAAAAAGTGCTAGACCACCAAAATGCTGCAATAACATTTTTCATCATCAAGACTCCTATCCTCAAGATTGAGACGGATGTACAATAAAGCATCTGATCATTTAAGAAATAAGTTAACCTCTTTCCTTTTCTACTGGTATAGTCTCGGAAGATTATTTCTCCTGTTTGAAGCAGTAATTCTTAGGTTTAGCATCTAGGTTTTGGATTGATAGGAAGATTTCACCGAGATTATTCGGCTATGGCAATCCTTTCACAAGCATAAGTTGCAAGAGACGGAGTCTTTTTTTTATCTTTATAATTTACATAAATTTCAACAAATGCGGTGTTTCTCTTCTTTCTATTCTCCGGATTGCTGAGGCTTTTTCAAATGATCGGGTGATTCGAAAATGTGAGTGATTGCGAAAGAAACAGATGGATAGGACACTCATCAGACTGATCAGTAGAGATAATTTCAGAAAAAACAGGAGCAGATAATTGGAGAAAAAGAGGGTAGAGGTTCACCAGGATACTAAAGATATTCATATAGGTTGACCTGTCAAATATTAATGCAGACGAAAATGAAAAAGGAATATAAAGCTATACTATGGCAGACTTAGCCGATCCACATTTTAAATCTTTTATATGGTAGACATAGTCAATCCAGATTATATTTCTGTGATGAAATATTAGATACTCTAAAATAACAGTCTCTTGCAAATCTTGTATTTTTGTTTGTCTGTTTGAAAGCAGAGTTGGTTGAAGGTGTAATAGATAATGCAAAAGTTTGACGAAAAAGTTTGAAAAATATATGAATGCATATATTTTCTCTGTGATGTATCTTATTTTGTTTCAGTTTCATGAGCTTTTTTGACGTAGACTTACGTCTCTCCATAGTGGTCTAATGGTGTGTCGGGAAAGGAAAAAATTATGACGCTTTTCGCGCTAAAGTTAAACACTAATAGCTCCGCAACCAAATAACATAGAGAGTTGATTTTAGTTTCATTTAACAGAGAAAGGTAGTGTAAGGTCTTAGCCCAGTGATACCTGGGTCCGATCAGAGATCAACAAGACACAGCAATACATCACATCAAAATTTAATTAGGTTTCTTGAGTAATGGCATATATACAATAAATTTACACATGGATTACACATTCAAGAGATTTGCATTAGTCCCAGATGAGATCACGAGAGTCAAAATGTTCATAACTGGACTTAGTCGCAGTTATCAGGGTGAGTCACTCGTAAACAATCGATATGCAATCGATTCCGGAACTGATAGAGTTCAATCAATTTGTTACAACTCAGGGCGAGTTCAATAAGTTCCGATGGCCGGAAGAGGAAATTGAGGTAAATTAAACGCTCAATTAAACGAAGTAAACCACCAAAGGGCTATTCTAGATGCAAGTTACCGAGGTCGGTATTTGTCAGAGAGGTATACAAACACTCTCTACCTTTCCAGCAATTCTCCAAAGGAATGCTATGATGCGATTCTGCAGCTCACCAAAGGAGCTAGCCTAGCCAAGGGTTGGCTAAAAGTCACGGGGTCAGAAAACGTCCGTAATCAAAGTCCAGAACTCGAGCGTCGAGATTCTGATTTTAAATCTCTCAATCAAATCATCTGATCTCCCACTCCTCTCATCTCCGTCCTCACTCTTTAAACCCTCACGTCTAGCCCTGTGAGGCGTGGTCGAAAGGTTAAGTCTCTATGATTTGTCCGCTTGCCGAAACAAATCATCCAACCACAAACTTGATCTCTCTTTTCCATCTCATCATTGGAAAGGGTAAAAACATAATGGGTTCCTTTGTCGGCAAAACTTGGGAGGCCTTCCAACGGCCGAACTCGGTGCGGTCCCTTCAACCCCCTCCGGGTTAAGTAAACGGGGTTGGTTTTATGACTTTGGATAACATCGCGCTCTTTTCTCTTCGGTGCCTTAGGGAGTTCGTAGGCGGTCCATCCTGTGGGAACTAGAGAGAGATGAGTCCTTACAGTAGACATTGAAGAATAAGTTTAGAATTTGTAATTACGGTTTAGTCACATTCGAATTGCAAAGTTGGTGGTGAAAATCACGAATAATTTTACATAGATAGAGTCACATAGTCTCACTAGACTATAAAGTTAATAATCACATAGAGCTACTTTAGTCACAGAAAGTTACAGTTGAGTAAGGTAAGCAAGTCTACGCGCCTCAATCCTAGCGGCCTTTTCGCAGAGACAGCCTCACGTCGATTTTTTTACTTTTATTATTCAGTGAGAATAATCTTAGGAATCAGATGAATAAGAAGGAGGACAATTACAACACTTAAGCTCAGAAACTACCACACTTCTGTGTGGTAGCGAATTACTCATGCACAAATGTAGCAAGTTAATTTAGCACGCAATAATCTTAGTATTCGGGTATTCAGAAAAATTTATATACCCTGATTTCACATTTGAAGACAAAGTTCTACTGTTAATTGTCATAGCTTTTTAAAATGTTCTGATTATTTCAGTGTTTTTAATAATACAATTTTGAATCATCATTCAATCGTTTTTATTTTAAGTTGTCTTCAGCATCAAACTTGAAGGAACAGAATACGTCGTATTCAGGTCCTCCTCTGACTTGAATTGAGCGTTGTGTGCTATTTCAAATGGACAAAGGGTTTGACGTGACAGTCCAGTAAAATCGTGCGATTTAGATAACTTTAGATATTTAGGTACACGTTCAGTTATGTTTGTTATGTGGTGGAGAAGTCAAGTGTAATGCTTTCGTTAGAATCATACCAAACTACAAATCTGTGTGACTTACAAACTTTGCTTTAACTCGTGTTTGTTATATCCTTTAAACCTAAGTGAATAAGTCTTACCGAACTTTAGCCAACCGTGGAACTATATTAAATAATCGAAATAAATTAGATACAACATTAAAAATAAAAAGGTGTTTTAAAATGCGCTCTTATTAGTGAGCTTAAATGTGAAAAATATTTTTTTATCAGAATATGAACGTCGAAACAAAATCGGCAAAACGTGAGGTAATGACAAAAACACCCTAACCAAATTAGAATTTTTGTAATGTCCACACTATATTTTAACTTTTAACTAGCAGCCTTCGGCGACCACCTGTTCGCCTGTAATACAGACTGTAGCTATTCCTGCAACTTGGCGAAATAAATTGGCGGCCGAGGAACTCTGCCAAAGTTTCATTATGCGAAATGGATATCTAAAATGGATGGTAGTGGGTGACATGCGACCATTGATGACATATCTAGGCGTCATAAGCTTTTATATGAAATAAAAATTGTCGAAATATATCCAGTGGTTGGGGATGTGGGACAGTCTCATGTCTTTTCCAAATAGAGAATAACACTATTGATAGACGCCTGTCTCCATTATACGTCATAAGCTTCCATATGAAATAAAAATTACCGAAATTGGTCGAGTGTTTGGGGATGGGGTCTGGTACTCTGGTTTCGCCAATTATTTTAAATATATGGATGATTGTTTTGGAATTTTCTTCCGTATTATATTCAGAGTGAGTTAATTCTTTATAGTATTGCGTTGTCTAATGCTTTTACGATTTTGTTTTATGTTCAGATTTCTGATTTAAAAAATATTTTCAAACTTTTGGTTCACTGATAGAAGCGTGTTTTGAAAATCTTCTTATTTTTATAATTTTTTACTTTTCAGTCTTTAATATGTTTTATAATTTATCATTATGAAGATTATGGAATATAAAAATGAATTTCTTCTCAAATTCACTACCAAAATGAAGAAAAGCGGTGTAATAAACCATTTAGTTAATAGTGCTATGGTATTAAATCCGAGGGTTAAATCATGCGTCTTTCCTCATCACATTTAAGCACGCTTTTTTTAACGCTCATTTAATTTATAATCCCAGATTTTCGAAAATTAATCTAATAATAAAAATAATCATGATCGTCTAATATACTAAAAAATATGTAATAGAAATATAAATTTTAGAATTTGCATTTATTGTTCGACACCAAGTACAATCCATTATTAAAATAATCATTCTGAAATTAAAATTTCCAACTCTTCCAAATAAATACAAGAACGTAACTCCATCCCAGAAAACCCAACTTACAATTAATAGAATTCCATTTTCAGCTTTTAATACTTAAACAGCCATAGACGGGACTAATCTTCAAACCGCGGAACCTTGAGAAAACAAAAGGCCTTAGAACAATATTATTCCCGCTAAACATGATTAATTTTTTTTGCCTCAGCAAAAAAGATTATAAAAAATATCTGGAAAAAAAGAGGGGAATAATTTTGTTAAATATTTTTCTTACGTCATCCTACTTCAAGAGAAATTTACGGTTTAGTGGTACAGCCTAAACCCGATTAGAAGCTTTTCCTTTAGCAGACGATTCAAAAATTAATTCGATTCGGTGTAGCAGAGCATGCATTGTATTTGCTTAATGACTACTTCTCCGGAATTTGATTTTCAACATTAGCACTACCTGCTTTTTTTATTTCTTTCATAAGTAAAGGAAAAATAAAAAAAAATGTCCCTTTGAATCGAACGCTACGCACATTTATTTCTGGTGGAATTTTTTTTATGTCATTTACTTTAAGAGGAACTTTTTCATTCATTTTACATGAAAGCACAGAAATCGCTCAGTCGTTAAAAAAAGAGCTATATATCATCGGTTAGGTTTTCCTGGTACTATTTCCTTCTTTTAGTATTGCTTTAAATATTGGGAACGCTTTGCTTTTGATGTTTGACTGTGCGTGAAAACCTGTGGTTTAGATTCGAGATGTAATTAAAAGTAAGAGACATGGCAGAAGATTTTTTTGTCTCTCTTGGGTTTTTTATGTTTCCTTTTTTCCCTCTACCAACCGGAATTTCAATAGTAGAAATGAATTAAAATGATTCGCTCAAACATCAGCTTTTTTAAACCTTAGTTTTTAAAAAATTAAATGGATGGAGATTTTAATAATTTCATCAAAATATATGACGAAATCTTCGCGATTCTTTTTAATTGCCAAAACATAGTTTTTGGTTAATAAATTGTTTGCCATTTATTATGGTTTCATAATACACGACATATTTTCACATTATATTGAAAGAAATTATTATTTGGGGAACTGATTTTTTTTTCTGTCAATGTAGCTCTATAGATTCTTCAATTCGGTATCCAGTTATTTCTGTAGTATTTTTTTAATTTGTACACTTTGTACAAGCGTTACACGCTTGGCTTCGGATGACAAGCACTTTTAAAACTTTCTGTAATAACAATAGAACTGTAATCCGGGAATCCGAACTAATTAGGGCTGACATTTTGTTCGGATCCCGGGAAATTCGGTAAAATACCCTTGATATACCAAATGCACTAGAGTTTTGACTCTGTGCGCTCTGAGCAGGCAAAAGAGCACGCGAAAACTCGCACGGTACAGTGGTAAACAAGTTGAGGGTAAAAAAGAAGATATATGAGTTTGTTTCGACTAATTAAGGTGCTGTATTCATCCTTAAAGAGTAATTCGAATACTTCCTTTAAGTTAGGAATAAGCATAAGTTTTGTTCCTGATTCCTAATTGTTATTTTCCCTACTCTTTCCAGTAAAATTTTTTCAGAAAATTAAAAAAATAAATGTTTGGATAATCCGAAATTTCGAATTTCCGGGGTTCTTTTCTACTCCCGGTGTGTTGTTGTTGGTACTGCGCCCTACTTGCCATTATCGTACCTCTATGCCGTATACGACTTCTAGCGCCGTTATTCGGGCAACTGTGCTGTTATGGTATCGAATATGTTTTCCATTCAACGTGTGGAACTGTTACTTCCATCTGGTGCATCCTTTTCTTTTACTTTATTCACAGCAATGATCTCCCCTTTTCATTTACGACCTCCCACTCTCTATTGTGAAAATGACTTTCTGTGTGCCTGACTCAACTACTAAGTTTGTAAACGACCTTTCTGGACTTCCTGTACATTTGTCCGGCGTCTTTATACAAAACTAGCAGTACGCGCACGGCGTTGCCCGTGGAACCAGGACTTCAACAAAATGAAAAAAAACAACACCCACAATGACAATGAAAAAGTTCTGAAAACAAAACAAAAGATACACATTGTTGATTTTCTCGCTTATTTTTCTTCGCGATAATGACATTTCAGCTGTAGAAAATACAGAGTACGTTAATCCGAAACAATATTAAAAAACTGCAGCGTGAAAATGATTATTATAAAGCAAATAAAATATGCGAGACATAAACACGTTAAGACACTGCCGAAAATAATAATCGAAGTCATTCAGTTGAAGGTTATGAGGTCACCTGCGCTCTGCACCGTCAGCCAATGAAATTTTCCAGCAACGTTCCGGAAAAGTGTCGGTAGAGAAAAATATCTTTCAACTGACCAGGAAAAAATTAATTAAAAAAAACGGGAAAAGATATTTTAACCGTTCTTGTTTTAAGTACGACAGAACCGTTCCTGTTATAAGCTGAAAAAATTTGAAAATAATTGTGTTATTAGAACGTCGGATGCAGCAAATTTAAAAACGAAAATAAAATTTCTATTGCAAAACTGATTATTTTTTAAAGATTTCTCAAAATTCAGTAAATTACGTTAAAAATTCAAAACTAACTTCATTAGAACGGAAATCGTGTGCTTTTTTGGATGGTATTAATTTTTTTCGTACAATTATTCAAAACCATTCTATTGAGAAATTAGTGCGAAAAATAAACCAAAACAACACAAAACATTAAATAAAACATTTTCTAGATTAAATTTTAAAATTGCGGCTTCGAGGTGCATTGAGTCACCATTAAGACTATCTGTGTTCAAAATTTCAAGGTTGTAAGTGCGATAGATTCGTCTGGACATCGCACGGAGGCACGTACGCGCGCACACACACAAACATTGCCTTTTATAAGTATAGATGCAGTGCATTTTACACAGAAAATTCTTGAAGCTTGCAATGTTTGCCAACCGTTGACGATGGTTGAGTCTTTCCTTCCTAATACAAGGTGGTTTTTTGTATGCGCGCCAGTTCGGCGTCGCTCTCCGAGAGGGAAAAGGATGATATGTGTGGCGCGTTAAGGGTCGGCTTTGTTTAAAGCGGGGCATTCACGAAAAGACTTGGCCACGCCATTTGTCCCAAGAACTTGTTTGTATTCCTCTCATTTTAGTCCAAAAATTTGGCAAATCATTCACGAATGTTCCAAAGTTTGTTCTGAGACAAGGTTCAAAGTCGCAGAATTCCTCCCACCCACATTTCTTCTCCCCCACACGGGGGATTTCAAGTTTCATTTCTGGCCTTGACATGAGGTCCCAATCCCAGATAGCAAAGAAAGCTTGTCTAAAAGGTTTTGGAAACCTTGTCGTCTGCAAGGGTTGTCACAAAGGTTTCTATGACAAGGGTTGAACCTTTCGGCAAGGTAGCGGAAAGGTTAGCTAGTCAACAAGAAAGAAGGTTTTCTGTAAGGTTTTTAGTAAGATTTCCCCAAGCTTTTATTACAAGCTTGTTCCAGGGTTTTCAAAAGGTTGTTAAGAGCCCTTCTTCGGCGGACAAAATAGAACCCCCTTCCCCCCTCCGAAGCCGTACTCCTACAGAGGGTTCCAACCCCCTTTTTTTATCCCCTTCTTCTGACGTCATCTTAAAGTTATTTGTGGATTGTCGATTAATTAGATCAATTAGGAATATTAATTAATCAAATCTTAATTATTAATTTGATTATAATTTTCAATTGAACTTGTATGATTTCGTTGTAAATTGCGACGAAACTCCAAATTCCTCCGAGCCGGGGATCGAAGCCGCGTTCATACAGTTGGAACGCAAGCACAGTAACCCCTTTTCCCGACGGGGCTACACACGATGGGACAGATGGTTGATAAAAAGCTTCCCTACGTCAATTTTGCGGGAAATGGTTTCAGGAACGGTTTGCGCGGAATGCTTTCGCGGACAGCCTATGGAAAGTGAAATGGCAACCTTTCCGCAACCTCCTTTGCTATGTGGGATATAGGCATATCCTTTGTTCTCCCGCTACCATCGACTTCCAATCCATTTGCTCCAAATTTCATAGGTTTTCGACCCTGACGAAAGGTTTTCGCTTCTCATGTTCCAAAAATCGTCAAATGGAACAGCGGTTAATGTCCCGCTTAATGGCTCTGGCTTCTCAGTACGACGAACTGCACTATCTTTGTTTATGCATGTTGTCTGTCTGACGGTTGTCTACGTCCACATATATATATATATATATATTTCTAAAATATGGTGTCGTTATTTCAAGAGACAGAAACGTCACAAAGCTCATTTTTCAAAATGGAAAAATGACAATTATTCAACTCATTAAGCTTCCACTATTTCTATTACTTTTAAATTTTTCATTCCATGCATTAATTAAATAAAAGCTCCTCTAAAGATTTAATTCAAATTTGGTTTTCAAACTAGATTATTTCATTAAATGCCGTGAGTTTGCAATGATAAAAGAAGTTTTAATCCCAATCTTTTCATATAACGTCACAGTTGCGTGGTTTTCTAACGCACATCTGGTTTTCTAACATTTAACTCTAAGTTATATTGCCCTATTTTCGTCAAATGAGATGTGCATGATGCATTCCAAAATTGTCTTTGCGCAGCGAATTTGATGTTACTAATCTTTATTCGGTTATATAAAGAAAAATAGCATCTTTGAAAATTCTACTTATGTTAAAATATATGATAATAATATAATGAAAACGAAATAATATATGATATTATAAAAATTCCTTTACGATGGAGGTCTGAAAGATGAAATATTTAAATTGATTTTTCAATAACTTCCCGTTATACTTATATAATGCATTATGGCATATAATGTATACGAAATATAATATTATACATTATAAATTCTTCTTTTTCTATTAATTCAAAACCGAAAGCGTGCGATTTAGCGATGTTGAATTAAGAATATTCTTTCGTTTGAACAAGATTTTCTCACGAAATTCGTCAGATTATAACTGTTAATTTAGAGCAATTTATTAAAATATATTTCTTTGTGCTTTATAAAGTAATGAGAAGAAAAAGATAACTATTTCTTTAAAGTATATTTATTCTGCTAGACTGAATTGAGCTACTGATCACAAAAGCTACAATTTTAATTATTTTTGCTGCTCATCAAGTTAAATATTGAATTTCGGAAATCTTTGAACTTAAGTTATTCATTTATGTAAATTTAATCATCGCTAAGATTTGTTTAAATAAACTAATTGATTTAGTCGAGCTTATGCACTTAAGTGCATTCGTATGAAAATGCGATTTTTTCCCCTTCATTTTTGATTTTATGGATGAGTTAAGGTCAAACATTACAATAAATTTACCCATTTTCTTATTACACACTTTTAAAAAAACTTCTCTTTTATAAAAGTGTAGGTTTGAGAAGATGAAATATTCGAATAAATTTTATAAACAACAGTTCACAGTTTCAGAACATATAGTTCGAAAACATTTATATATTATAGATGAGAATATGCCATTTTAATATTTTCAGAAGTTAATTAACAGTAACCAATTAATTTAGTTAAATTTTGATTTCGAACAACTGGCGCCACAGATAATGAATGTCGGTAAACATTGAATCAGGACGAAATCAGGAACAGAAGTTGTGTGCACTTAAAATAAACAAAACACAAAAATCGTCCATAGCGTTATTTAAAACGAATAAAATTAAATGACTTTTCAATAATCCAGCATTCGGAGTTTTGGAATAAGGATTAATAAGAGAATTGAAATTATAATTACCTTCTTTAATTTTCTGCATTCGAAAATAACATTGCATATTCGTTGTTTAAACTTCAAAAACTCAAGTTGAAATATGTACCGATCCATATCTCTAATCATAACTAATTAACTGGTTTTATTGCTGATTGCTTCAATGGATGTTTGAACTTAAGCTTATAACTGCTAAACATTTAAAATCATACCTAGAGAGCAGACGATTTTTAATAATTTCCTATCCAATATTCCAAACACAATACTGCAAACGATGAAACGAGCAGGAATATTCAAATGCCTTTAAACAATTATAATGAAAGCGAACGCATTGTTCAAAAAGCAGAAAATAAAACGAATTCCTGAGCTTTAACACTTAATTAATTTTGTATTGCATAAGAATATATAATTCAGTTGTTTGCTCAGCCGATGAAAAATTTGATTCGAAATACAGTAGCAAATGTTGCATCGTAGTACGAAAATTTAATTAGAAGCGAACAGAAGTGGGGACGATTGCAGAAGCAAATTCCATGAATAAATCCGAGCAGTCAAATTATTTTACGATTCTATAGTTTAATTTGCTTCCCTGAAATCTCGATTTCATAGTTTCGTTCGGAATGGCAGTAATAAGCAGGTTCTGTTTTCTCCGGAGCTCATTTTGCGTTCATTCGCCGCTGCATCTGTTATGTTCCTACATATTTGATTTTGAATGAAAGTGGAGAAAGATTTGGAACTTAAGGCTTTGGTTCGCTTCTCAAATGCTGAATTTTGCACTGGATTCTGTTAAAATAACCGATTGATTTTGTGGTAAAATGCAACGATATAAGGGCAAGTGACAAGGGTTGAAATGTCTTTGTGTATCTATAATTTTATACGGCTATTTAATATATACTTTTATTGGAAACATTAACAATCTCATTATTATATAGTTTAATTTGATACGTTGTCACTATCTTAGGAATAATACCATATATATCAGGAAGATCGTGAAAATGGATTTTGAAAATGCATAATTTTAATTATTCAACTTCCTTTCAGATAACCCTCTCCAGTGTTTGAAATTAACAAGACATTTGGCCAAAATGGGAAAAGTTGCATTATGGGTTGAGCTCATTTATCCTTAAAATCCTTCACAAGAAAAACATTTAATTCGCGATATTATAACAACAGCTTGTAGCATCGGTTGATTCGAAAATAAAGTAATTTTTTTTTGAAAAGAAATAAGTGTCATGATTTGTATCACTTCGTTTTAAATTCAGCATTTGGATTTCTAGTTTCTGTATGCTTGTTCAATACAAAGGAACTTGGAAGCCCAATACTATGAATCATTGTGATCCAATTATTGAAACTGAATGTATTGCCTTCATGTCTTTTTAATATCCTGTGATCTACTGGTAAGGGCTTTGAAAAGAATTAAGAAATTCGAATGATGTGACAAATTGAATTACATTGCCATTCATTTCTTACCTACATTAGGATAGAGTTGGTCATGATTACTAAATAAAAAAACTACCAGAAAATTTAAAGCTCCATTTCGTCTCGTTCACCAGTGATCAGTGGCAAATCTAGGATTCGGGTCGGGGGGGGGGGG
>BGPR01000223.1:186990-217498 GCA_013235015.1 Araneus ventricosus
AAAATGTATGTTTCTTTTGTACATAAGACACCAATTTATTCAAAGCAGATATTTATTACCATATTACAGTAAAAGAAACATTACTGTACATATTTTCGTTTCAATGTTTCCTTTTTTCAGTCAGGTTAGATCTTCATGTGTTATTGTATGCAACGTAACAAAAATTGTTTTTGTTCCTCCTCAATCGTTATTATACCATGAAAGTCCAGGATCATTTTTCCAACTTTCAGCTGTATCGTTCACTGCTCAAAGCATTGAGACCGTCTTTTTGGCGTCTAGAAACGAAGCGTTCTTCTCCCATGAAAAAGGACTCTCGTTGAGAAAACTATCATCAATTTTGAGTCTAGAAAACAATGACTGGCTTTTGACTGACATGAAATCATTGATATTTTTCTTTGTAAAAAAATAAAATAACAGTTAACAATTGCGTGATATAAATAAATAACTAAATAAACAATTACAAATCAATGTAGCAAACTCACCATAGAATGAACCACAAAGTTCTTCCTTCGATGGAATGTATCTTTTCTCATGGTCGAGAAATTTTCTCTATGTAAATTTGCAACCATTTTTAATTTTGTTCCTTCGTCCACATCATCATCAAAAAGTGCTAAAACTGTCATTTCGTCAGTCAAATACCATAAATGCTGGCTAAATTTCTGTAAAGCAGCTTTCTAGATACTTTCATTCACATTTTCGTAAGCTTTCAAAGATTTCAAAAAGCACAAATCTTTGTAGGGTGCTTTAACCGCCAAAATGAATTGAAGCCATGGTTTAACGTAGATTGTCACGATAAACAAGCAGACGTCTAACAGAATTTCCTTAAACTTGGTGTTTAATTTCAGCTGAGAACTAAATAACGATAGTTTTAGGGAGTAAATCGCTTGGGCCAACCATCTAGCTTGGTGCATGACACCCGGAGGTCTGATTTTAATTTTTTTTCTTCATCCCCACCTAAAAATACGATAGAAAGTTCGATCAACTCTCGATAGTTATCTCTGACCATAACATTTTTAAGTTCAGCGCGGTAAAAGTCAAACAAATTTTCAAGTTCAGGTACGGTTCGGAACAATTCCATTGTTTCCCTATAGCACTTTATTTTAGTGAGATCGATTTTCTTCCAATTATCTTTGAGCTTTTTAAAGAGTGGAATATCGGGGCTTGTTGTCACGTGTTTAATTTTCACGTCGAATACGGCCTTTAATACCAGTTCGTGTACATGATGGCGGCAAGCGAAAAAAAGCATTTCCCTGCAAAATGTTTGCTTGAGGAGCGCACAAGCACCATTGAAACGACCTGTATTCGAAGCCGTAGTATCACAACAGAGAATGTGGACTTTGTTTTCGAGATTCCAATCTAAGATCGCCTTCCAAAAAGCCTGCGCCTGTTCTTTGCCTGTAGAATTATCCAGTCTCGGCACAGCAATGAGTTGTTCTTTAAGTCCATATGAAATAATTATAGGCGAACGTTCTTCCGATTTTCGAGCACTCAAAGCAAGCAACAGTTTGCCATACGAATGTAAGGCCACTACATCAGGTACCTTGTTTTGGAAATCAATTTTTATGTTTTCCGAGCGTTCCTTCCATTTTTCTGTTCGGATTCTTTCAATTGAAGACTTACTTACAGGAAATTCGTCAATGTTATATCCAAGTGCATCATTAGTAGCTTCAAGAATAAACACAGAATCTCGCATACTTAACTGACACCTGTCTAATGCAACAACTAAATTTGGGGTAATAAAATCTTTCCTGATTACTGATTTACTTGTCCCAGGTTCTGAGCTTTCGATCAGTGTTGGGAAATCTTCTGAATCCATATTTTCACTAGAATTCGAAGAGGAATATTCTTGCAATGGTTCGTATGACGCCGAGGATGTTGAAGCGGAAACATATTTGATTCGCCGATTTTCTTCTCTGACAGCTCGAAGTCGCGCCCTTTCCTCTTTGTCGGTCAGTTTTTTATCCACTCCACACAAGTGACGGGGTCGACCAGGCTCTCTTTGGCGCTGCAAGGACATCCTGTCTTCCTCTATTTTCATTAACTGAAGTGCATAAAAGTGTGCAATGTCGAAAATATTGTCTAAATTACTTACAAATTCTTGTTGTCGCCGCTTTAATACGTCTTGTAATGTCTTTGTATTTTTTGTAAGTCTCTCCAAACTTGATACACGTTAACAAGTTTCCTCACACAATTTGGTAGATACGCGTGCCTTTTCCCAAAAGATAATACATTCGCGAATAGCGAGATTTGCACTTTCATTAACAGTTAAATTCACTTCTCGAATATTGTAAAACAAAACTGCGAGAACTTGTCCATTAGAGGGAAGTTTTGAACCCGTTATTTGATGTTTTATGTCCCCTTTTATAAATATCACTTTTTTAGAACTACGCAATTCCACTGACATGTTCTGTTCATTGATTAAAAATTATGCAAACACTTACTGCCACAACACTTTACCATTTGCAGCTGCTTTGTGCTGCGCAACAGACACGTGTCAGGCTGATATGTGCCAGCGTTCGCTGTCTTAAGTACACAAGTACTGATTGACACGTTTAGATGCAAGTCGGCACGGGTTGCTGTGGTTCAAATTACATGAAACTTTATTTACAATTGTTTTGACATAAAAGGAAAAAAAATAAGAGGGTATGCGGAGAAAAAAAACGACTTTCATTTTTTTGGGACACCCTAGTATATATATATATATATATAATAATTGCCCATGCATGGCGGTAACGCTCAGATGGCTTTGTTTGGCTACGTGCCAAAGAGATTCAGACCAGACAGTCTGTCTACAAATTAGCATACACGCAGGAATACTATTCTGATTCTGCGATGATTTAATATCAATATCAGAATTAATTTGTTTTCCTAATATAATCTTTTGGCATTTTTTGTTTGTTGATTTTGTGTTTGCTTTTTTTCTCTGAGTGTTGGGAAACGCTGAATCTTTTTGCTAAATTATAAGATCGTCAAAGTATCCAACGGACATCATTGCTATTTGTTTTCTAGATGAGTTTAGCAGCTTTCTTTCTCTTTTTATTTTATGTTGATTCATCCAAGCCGCGCTCGGTTAATATTAAATAGAAATTATACTAGAATTAATTTATTTTCCCACTTCTCAGAGATCTTTTTGTTGAATTATAATGTATCGGTCGTTTATTTTCTTTTTATTTAATTCATGCACACAGAACTATTTCGAATACTTTAGTTTTTGTTAAAAGGGTTCTTAAGAAAAGAAATAGAAATTTCTTTTTCGTACTTAATTTTGAAATTGAATATTTATATATTTTATATTTAATATTTTTTCCTCAACTCTTCTGATACTGAAAGTTTTATTTAAAGATTTGCTTTTATCAATTCATCACTTTTTTATTTTGTATTTGGTACTGCTTTTTTTTCTGTTAGCAGATTTTGCTTTATTTTTACTCTGCAAAAACGAAAGTAATTGTTACAAATAAAGTTTTTAACAAAACGAGAGTTAGTGTCAGTTGATTCATCAGTTCCGTTTTTCATGCTTTTTTTATTTCTTAAGAATTCCTCTAGCAATCTGCATGAGATTTTCTTCAACAACTTCCGTTAGTAAATCTGTGAGGATCAGATCTCAGATATTTTTGGCAAACTAAACGCCCGTCTTAGACGGGCACAAATCTTCTAGTAATTTCATATTCACGGTTAACAAAGCAATTTTAAAGTGTAAATTGTGACAGGCATTGACCGTTGTCTTTCAGTAGCCTTGCACCTGTTCTGTTCGTTGCTTTTGTTGCGGTTGAAGATTGAATCCACTTGCTAACGAGACCATGTCACATTTGGATTTTTTTTATAGCTCTATGAATTATCATCTCACAAGAGAAAATAAAGCGTTTCTATATACAGTAAGAAAGCGGAGAAATCTTCGAACAAAAGAAGTAGATAAAATATTAGGTCCATTTTAAAGAACAAAAACTCTGTATTTCTAACATACACATGGATTGAAATATTAATTAAATTCATTAAATAAAGATATTAAAATCAAATGTAAATATTCTTATGATTGGCGCATTAAAATGGCACGGCACATTTTACATCCGGCAGCATATTGGGTAAATAAGCTGATAAAAGGAATTAAAACAAACCAACCATAATCATTAAGCTTTCTGGATATATTTTTTAATAATCTTGGAGGTCTTTGATTACAAATTTCACTGAAATAAAAAAGAACATAAAATCCATTAGGGTATTACCTTATTTTTCAACAATGGAAGAGAAATACTCAAACAAATATTTGTTTAAACAAAGAAAACGGTTTTCATTTCGTTGCGACAGTAAAAAGTATTCTAATATATGCCTAAAAATATTTTTAAAATTTGAGAAAAATTGTACTGCAACTTAATTGATATCATTGAAAAGATAATTTTAGGAAATGTCGGTGTGAAATTAATTTTTGTACTATAAGACTTATACTTTTATATACTTTTTGAGTTCATCAAGGAAAAAAATTTTAAAATTTCGCTTTATTTTTACTTTCTACGCTATTCTAACTACTATACATTCAAAATATTTCATTTAAAAATATATTAAATTGTTCATGACAAATATTTTAATGAATTTTTGTATCAAAAATTTATGTCATGATTAAAATATATATAGTATATTAATATATATAATAAAGGCATTCCACTAAAAAAAGACTGAAAAAAGAAAAATTATTAAGGAGAAACAATATTTAAAAATTTTTCCCCTGAAATTGCATGTAATTTTTTTTCGACAATAGATATTTCCTTTTCGAACTTACTGCGTTGCATGTTGCATGAATTTCGGTAGTACCGGCTCAGGTCTCGTCCTCGCCTTTTTTCGAAGCTTAAAATTAGAAGGTTCGTCCAAAATGGCCCTTGTATAGCTTCAAAATGGACATTAATCTGATTAAAAGTAACTAAATTGCACATTGTATGAATTTCAGAGAGTGATGGAGCACCATAAGCATGTTCCATCAGTCTCTGAAATTCATTATTATGCAAGCAAATTCTATATTTCAATGGTATTTAATGCTACAAAAAACAAACGATCCTATAAAGCCCTACAGAAAAAAAATATCTTTTAATTTCCAACTGCAAGTCTGAAACATTGCAGTGTGATAAGATTTTAGGCTTGATTCGTTTGGCTTGATAGCATCAGCCGTTGTAATCTGTCCGTAACTAATTTTACATCACTCGACTTAGAGAAAGGATGCCAGCATAAAACCATTATGTTGAGAAAAGCGAAATTGAAAATACCGTTTCGATTCTGTCACAGTTTTAATGCAGTGTAAAATGGTTTTTGTGCTATGATATGCACCGAAGTTATTGAGGAAAAACGCTGAAATTTTGAATAACTTTTAACCAATTGAAAAGTTAATCAAAATTTTGAAAACCTTTCTTAGTGAGCATCTACTCCCCACGTGCCAAATTTGGATGGTCTATTGCCAGCAGAAAGTTGCATTCTGTTCTTAACGATTTTCGCATCAAGCAATACACAGATAGTACGCAACCCTAAAAAATTATCATTTTTAGAGCTAAGAGATACTACTCACGCGCGCTCGTTACATGTATACCAAGCATTTTCGACTAAATAAAACCCTTTCCTTCTCTAGTGACGAAGCTTATGAGAAATACTTCCAGTAAATTCCGCAATATGCTACTGTGAAAGTAAGATCTCTGAAAAGAGAAAACTTTATCCCTATCGAAGCCTTCAAGTGACCACTACCCTGTTTGTATGCCATAAGATCCGTAAGCATTCCTCTTAAATTGAAATCTGTGAGCCAGACTTTCGAGATATAGGTGAAAAATATTCCTTTCAAAATATGCCGCATAACTCTCTATTTACCGCACAATAGAAAAGGGGCAGAAGAGTAGGGTGGAGAGTTTTCGAAAATTTAATAACACCAAATAATCTGCACCCGGGAAAGAAGTGAAAGAAAAAAAAATTACAAAGGCCCCCTCTTCAGAAAGCTGTCAAAATGATAGCGTCTTTGAAAAGCGAGGGATTCAATTTTATGGACCATTTCGCTGGACAAACCATCTTTTTTTCCAACACCCCGTCACCCCTTTCGCCCAGGAAATAAGAGAAAAAATATAAAGGGAAAGATATGGAAAAGTGCTCCGATACTGCTTCAATGAGGTGTGAGAAGGTGACATTTTACTTTTTTCCCCCTTCCATTCCTTCTGCTCTATATTTTACTTCAGCAGATTTTCTATAAATCATTGCACCTTTTTCGAAACGATATAGTGCTGTCTTCTTTCAGCTTTTCCGTAATATACTTTTGAATGTATTTGTCCGTCCTTCTCCGCTGAAGTGAAAACTGTTCGAATTTATGTTGCTTATAAAACGGAGGGACGGCAGGAAGGGATATTCAGATCTGTATGTCCAATAGGGTTCTCATGTATTCAGTTCCGAAAGATGACGAACTGGGAAAGGAGGGGGAAATGTTCCGTGGCGGGAAATACACGTGTTTACTCGTACGCAGATGTTTTATCTATTGGAAGCAATGGAGCTGCTTTCCTGGATATAACTTTCGGAGAATTTCAGTAAACAAAATTATGTAGTTTAGTTTATTTGTTTTCTGTCGTTCTTACCAGTTGTTTAAAGTTCAATAAAAAATTTATTCTTAGGGTAAACAAGACAGTTATTCGCATCCTTGAGGCAGTGTTCATACATTTAATTCATGAAAAAGTAGAAGAAATAGTTCAATCAAGTTGCATTTCATTGTAATTTTTCTTACTAATTTTACTTCTATGTGAGTAAAGGGGTGCATATAAAATTATCCGTGGCAGATATTTTACCGTGTATTAAGAATAAATAGTGCAAAATCAGTTATTGTCACGCTAAAGATACTTAATTGACAAGACAGCAATTGAACTAGGCAGGTGAATTTGAACTAGGCAGAACAGATGTGCGAGATGAGCAAGGGTCAGGGCGACCAAGCACGTCCACCACATCCCGGATCTCGCACCAAGTGATTTTCATCTCTTCGGACCGTTAAAAAAGCACCTGGCAGGACGCCATTTCGGAACCGACGCCAAAGTTCAAGAATCTGGAGTTAAGTGGCTCCGCGACCTGGACCCTTATATTTTCAATGCCGGTTTAGATAGGTTGGTGTACCGATGGTACAAATGCTTCAAAAGCCATGATGACTATGTAGAAAAGAAATATGTACCAGCGCCTTTTTACCTTTGTCTATCTCTTTGATTTCGTGGATAAACCTTTTCTCTCAGAGGACCTTACTTTTGAACCACCCTCGTAAGTAGTGTAATGTAGAAAATGGCAAAATATGTGGTGGTGAAAAGAATGAAATATGGTGATATTTGTTACTCAGAGTTTAGGATTTAACACAAATATAACACAGTACGCCCATTATGAATTTTACATTTAGATACCACAATAGTAAGCACGCTTTAAACACAAGGCAATTGGTTAAAATTCATGAGTAACAGATCACCACACCATGATTAATTTATATGTTTTAAGCCAATGGCCAAAAGAGAAGTTTGCTTTGTGTTGGTTTTAATTAAACATCCAGGTTCTAAAATTCAAATTTAAGAAAAGATCGGATCGGGATAACTGTCCTGAAGCCAGTGTGTTATGAGACAAATGATGACAGAAGCATTTTAGTTAAATAAAAACAATTTATTTCAGATCTAATTATATTGTCTTGGCTATACATCACTTCAAAACACAAATCAAAGTCTTACATTCAAATTTGGAGAGGACCCTTCCATTTCAAAATCACATACAGAATGAAACGCCTTCATGACAGAATTTACCCAGAATTACATTCATTTTGTCCACCCAATTTCACGTCATCGAAATACTTGTACCATTTAACATTAATTTGAAATTTTCTCTGTGCCAAAGTTACGTGAAACTAAATTTTTCACAAAAGGGTAAGCAGATAAGAATAGTAAATCACATTTATATAAATAAACACCTTGGTTTGTGTCAATTAATAGGTGTAATAATGTGGCATATAAACATTTGCAATAGAACTGAAATTCACTTAAACACTATCTTCATAGCTGATCATTTGTGATAAATTGATTCGTGTATGAATAAGTAGGCAAAGAGATAAATTATCTTTCTCAGAATTCTTAGATATTAGCAATTAGACCAGAAAACTCAAACATTCATATAGCTCAGCATTATTGAATTATAAGATATTCACACAGGTAAATTAAAATCATGTCAAATTATTTTACTTCTTAATATCATGAATTTATTTTACACAATTATTTCATATCCCTCACAACATGATAAAATCAATTATTTTTAATTGCGAAAACAAATCTCAGCTTCTGTCTATTTGCCTTTAGATATCAATGTTTAAATAATACTTATCTTTACTGACGTGGCGACATCACTCGGACGATACATTGGCATAGCTATAACAGTTATAATTAACAAAATTTAATAAAGATATTAAATATAAATTAATTAAATTAATTAATCAAAAATTAATTAAAACTCTTTGTGTTATATAGAATGGCGCATATGCAGCTATTTCTAATATAATACAGATACAAATAATAGAAATACTAAACAAAATGTTAAAAAAGAAAAAAGTATAAATAAGAAAACAGAAGATATAAACAAAACCGATAACAATACACCTTTTAGCGCGCTCAACGCAGCAACCTCAAGTGATTGCATCAACAAAAATTTACAACGATTAATATTTAAAACACATAAAATATAATTTAGAAAGTAAAAGAAAAATATTCAAAATGGAAGGAATGAATGAGAACCTGAATGATGAGCTTTTTCGAAGCCCACTCGCCATAGAAGTTCTAAAATGGACAAAATTTTCTGTCAAGGGTAAGATTATAAATCAAGAGTATAACCCTTTGTGTCCTGAACCTTGTCCAACCTCAATATAAGAAACATTTTGAGAAAATCAAGACGAAAAAATCCTTCATGAAAATCCAAAAGATACGAGAGTGTGTAAAATAATTTACCCTCTCTGCCGAAAAATTATGATGAAGACAAGAGACGCCAGACAAACAAGGACAAAGGGACTACAAAGTTCTGGCAGATAGCAAACCTAGCTCCATCTATGAAGAAAAATTCTAACTAATTAATCAGAAAAAACTAATATTTAATCATTTATAACAAATAAAATGAAAATAAACCATTAATAAATATTAATTAGAAACTTTTTATACTCCTTTGAAAAAACTATTAACATTAATGGATTTTCTTTTTGAACTTTTTGTTTAGTATTAGTTGTCTATTATTGGTACAGCTATCATTGTTTGGGAGTCTTTGGCATAGCAGCAGGTCAGCAGTTCTTAATTATTTGGATAAGTTGTGGCACTGTCCCTTTGACTCAGACCACTACAAATGATCTTTGGCGTTCAGGGCGGCATAATTATTCTCGGATTTCATTTATGTTAGAAGATCATTCTTGTTGGTGTAGAAAACCTGATAATCATGGTTGGCACTCCTGGCCTGCACTTAGATATTTCTCCTTGTCCAGCGGGTTTTCGACGCGGGTAGAAGGACTGTAATAATATTGCTAGGCTTAATTAGCCTGCCGCGGTGCGCATGCAAGTTTGACGTTGGGCACGGTCGGTGTCATGCGTGTTATTTTGTATGAGCGTTTACAGCTCATATTAATTGTACGAAATGTCTCATCTTTAGCTGGTTGACTACATCTTCAGAAAGAATAGACTTACATCCGTGTTCCAAGGTGATAATTATTGACGGGGCATCCAAATTAATGCCGGTACAGTCGAGCGTGTAGTACGAGAGCTGGAGTCATGCTTCCAAAAAAATTGTTCCGCCAATCTGCGAAAACTTTTCATTTTCTTCCTGAGAATGGGCTATCGTCGCTCTTACTTCATGATCCTTTCTTTTCTTCTCCACCAGAACAAAGATCCTCCAAGCCAAATTGAAAAATATCTTTTTTTTTTCGTTTCCACCCAAAGAATCTCTCATTTCCTTCGCAAACACTGCCATTCTAAATAGCCCGGGGAGTTGCGAAGTCCTCGCCAACGTCCAAAATATGAATATCGAGAAAGGCTCATGCAGAATTAAATTTTATGTACCAAGCGGAGCAAAATTCGTCAAACCACAAGGATTTTGTTTTAAGTGGCCACAGCCTGACTTTATCGCTGACAATTTGACAAACTGGAGTGAGGCTACGCGTCTACAGCCAATGCAAGAATTTTCCTTTAATTGGGAAAAGGGCTAACTTTAAGAAGTTATTGCTTCTAGCTGTCATCGTGGAACGGAAATAGGGGTGTGTCATGTCAGATGGTCAAGATATACTGGACACGCGTTTCCGCCTGACCGCAGTCCTAAGGAGGTTTGAATCTCAAAAACAGGTCAGGAATGCACCCATTTCCGCTCCAGAATGACAACCAGAGACTTCGGTTTCTTTTGGTATCTCTCCGAAAGGAGTACGTTTTCGTTCAACTGAGAAGTGCGAATTCAATAATTGGGTTCAAACACGTGCATGAAAAGGCGAGGAATCGCAGCTGGGAATTTGTTTTTCGCTCTCAGCTATGATTTGCAAAGCATTAAACAAAGTTTCTACTATAGTTACACATGGAATGCAAGTTATCAAATTAAACTCAGAAAATTATTAACAGTTAGAATTAAAAATAAATGTGGATTAAATATTTCAAAACAAACACGGAAAATTATTAAATATAAAAAATAGAAATTGTTGAAATTTGAGTCTGTTAAAAATTTGTATCTTAGTGAAAAACAAAAGAACTTTGCCACTTCAGCATGACAGTCGTGACGAAGCCTACCTCTTCTCCTCCCTGTCCTATTTGGTATACGGCAACGTTTCAATGACAGCTAATATTCGGGCTGACATTGTGAATCATGTGTCCAACAAATTGCAAATGTTCAAGTACTTTATTCAACAGCATTCTAGAGTTCCTTATGGCATTTATCGCCGGTACCTCACTGAAATATCAAGCCCTGAAGTTTTCAATAATTAAAAAGTATGCTCTCATTCACCAAAAAAATAACATGGCGGTATCCAAGATTTGTTTAGTAAATTTGTTTTTAAATAGCCAAAACATGAGAAAGAGAGATATTTAAATAAGATTCTTTTTTACCTTACCTAAAAATATCTCATTAACTTGAAAATTGTTTTGAGATTTCCTGTTACTTAAAAATTGTTTCGAAACTTGCTTACTTATTTCTAACTGTGAATGGAGGTTTAAATGTTGTTTTGCTTTGTATCATACTTAATGATTAATTTTGTGTCATTCTTAAAAAAAATATTTATATCTTATGAAAAAAATTCTTCTGTTTTTAAGAATCGTTTGGGACAATTTTTTGAGAAACTACGAGATCTTAAAAATCTTTCGTGCCACAGATTTTCTCACTTTAATTCAAAATAAAGACGCAGGGAATAGAAAGATTTTGTGTTGGAATTCCGTCGAGTGCTTATCTATATAAATAACGCTGAAACACCACAATGTTTAATCAAATTTCATGTCATTCTTTAAAAATAACTATATAAAACTGTTAGTAAATTCTGCATTTTAAGCTAAGAAGCTTGCACCTTTTCTAAATTGTCTCTCGTACCTTTATTCTAAGATTTGAAGCATTCTTTCTTTAAACTAATCACTTCACTTGACATCCATATTTAGCAGCTATTTAATCGAAATCGTATGACGTTGTCTATCCGATTCCCGCTGCTGATTTGTAGATCTGATTATTAACAGAGTATATATACTTGTCTCTACTATGTCATTTAAGAAGAGAAAGAAGGAAGGTGAGAGAAAGAAAGGAGATACGGTCCTCTAAGCATTCTCTCCTCGGAGAGACTTCAGCCGTAAGCTGCTACTGTACGCATAAGATATAGGACGAGTATGAACCTTGTTAAATGGAAATGCTATCTGTAAATATGTTCTTAATTGAGGTCGTCTAATAAATGTCTCTTTTAACTTATACGATTCGCCATTTCTAAAAGCTCTTTCTCATAGAAATTCCACTGCATGCAATAAGCCAGGACGCTTTTAGCTTATTATCCAGCAGCTCTTCATAACTAGTGTTACTCAAGCTGCCTGTCTCTACTTTACGAGACTAACAAGTAATATTGGCAAACTCGCTTCCCGTGCCTAACAAAAACTTTAAATTTTCATTTCAATTTAACGTTTCATAAGATAAAAGGAATTTGTTTATTACAATATTTTATAGAAAAGTATATTTTTTACATTAAAACTATTAGACGTGAGAGTATTTTTTATTCTGAGCAACAAGGTACCAAAAATGTGTTACTGCGGGGACTAAGTCGCGGGCATCAGCTAGTATTTTTATAGGACAAAACATAATTTTCTCCATCTTAGTGCACTAACAAAAGCACGTTTTAAAAACTTTTTATTTTTGTATGGTAAATTGAATCAGATGAGAAATTATACTTTTTATAGAAGCCCCATAATCAAAAATTAATTAATTAGAACATTCACGCACGCTAAATTGGAGCCCGCATACAAGCACAGTTATAAACTACTACGACCTCGTCCAAAAAATGGATTTAACAGATGCAGCAGCAAGTATCAATCCATAATTCGATTGATTTAATCCTGCCGGAATCAGCGTAGCGAATCGAATCGATGGATCAAGCAGACGCCTTCTGGAGATCAAGTGAATGATCGGCAGCTGGTCGGGAGGGGACTCGAAGGACCCTTCACTCCTCGTCACGTGTCAACAACATGCGCACCTAGGACCCGGAATAAACTCCCTTTCATCTACACAGACGTGCCCGAGTACTTAAGAACACTTATAAGAAGATGTTCAGCAATGATGAACTCATCTGTTCCAATGGCGAAAGTATTTCTTCTATTTTTATCATTTGCATGAAAGAAAGAAAATGCCTGTTTAGACTTGAAGCGTTTCGTCACTAAAGGTACATATAGCAAAACCTCTTACGACCATCTTTCGAAGGACCGTTCCAAAATGACGTACTAACGAGAAATACGTGCAATCGAATATTGGTTCAAAATGTGATAAACAATTGAATAATGGTTATAGCCTATTTTGTAATGAGATTTCATAATTCTTATAGTATTTTAGTATGCTTGCAGTTTCAGACATCATTAACAAAATTTAGAATATTTTAAAATTTAAAAAAATTTCCATTTTTTTAGATAGTTAAATTACACTTAACAATAATTAGAGTACTTTTATTGCAAAACTCTTCTAGATAAACACACATAGAAATGTCTTCTATCTTCAGGTTTATCACAGTGCAAGTAACAACATATAATTCTCATTACTGATTATATTGATAGATTTTCGATCATTTCATTACAAGAAATCAAGGGATTACTTTTAGAGGAAATAGTCATGGGATTTCTTTGTTCCTAGGATAGTTTGAAAGGGAATGGTAAATTTTTAACTTCGCTGTCTGAAAAATCTGTGAAAAAATAATATGCTTGTTTCGTTTGTCGTGACGAATGATTTCGGATCATAATTATGTCACTGTGAAATGAATTTATATCCATAAAATGTTTACCTATGGTTTCCAGTGATACAATATTGAATACGTGCTAAGACATAATAAATTTTAAACATTGAAATGAGTGTGAATGAATAAAAACCAAACGAAAATTTGGATTTGCCGTCAGTCTCTCATTTACTCACCTGCCATCATCGAAATTATCAACAAAATTTAGAAAAGAAAAGAAAGAGATCCTGTGAACTTTTCGCCTCCATGTAATTCGCGAGCGGAAATGAGAGAATTATTAATATCTACTGTTTTTACGGAGAATTCTTAATGGACAGATTCGTCGCTGATGACATCTGATTCACAGGGCAATGAAGGTTACCCCAAGAGCACAACGATAATAGCATGCTAACAAGATATGTAATCATGAGACTTAACTGTATAGGTAAGAAAAAATTAGGAACGGGAATCCTAGGAAGAATTACAGCAATTCCCAGAAATGGGATTTGCAGTAATTCTTTCAATTAGTAATCGAATCAATAGTCATTATTCAATAGATTCAATTAGTCATCAATAATCATCGAAATAAATTACCAACACAAATTAGAAAAGAAAAAGGAGAGATCTTGTACACGTTCTACCTCCATGCAATTCAGCAGTAGGAACAAGACAATTATTAATATCAACTGTTTTTATGGAAAGTTCTTAATGGACAAATTCTTTATCGATGATATATAAACCACAAAATAATAAATGCTACTCCAAGTCAAGAGGAAAACACCTGGCTTACGATTTTGAAAACCTACTGAAGGAGTATATCGCTGCTCACCATTACTATGTCAGCTACATTGTATTTCTGATATGTAATATATATAGCTGAAATTATACGTTAAATGCAGAAGATTAATATTTTGTTGATAAATAGTGACTAAAAATAAATACCATAAATATTATCTTTATGAGAAGACAATATGTTATAAAATAATATACTTTTTTGCTTAGTTATCTTTCAAAACATGCAAAAGTAAAACTTCTCGATTTTCTGTAAATTCTCCGAATTCGGTTCGTAAACATTTTTTTAAATAATGCCTTGTAACTGTTATAAAAATTATCAAAAGTTTTAAGAATTTTCTTAGAATTTATTAAAGTTTCTAATAACAGATTGTATATGGATTATTGAGTCCAAGTATTTGAGTTATGAACATCTTATAAGGAGAAGTGTACGAGATAATTTCGTTTATTTAAAAATAAATCAAATATTTTACTTTTAATGCCAAATATATTCTAAGAATCACCATTTGAAGGTTTTATTATTCGTTATGTTTTTAAATATTATCTTCACAAATATCTTCATTTAATACTTTATTTAAGAATTTTTATCTGAAATCAACTCAGTTTAAAGTTTTCTTAAAAAATCTTTAATTAATTTTCAAGTCATAACTAATTAAAATTTTTAGCATCAAAATCACGTAAATTATAACTATGAATGGGTTAGGAGATAAGTTCTATAATGAAAACAAATAATTATTTAAATAATTTTTTTTAAATATATCACGTTTTTAAAACGGACTAAAAAGTAAAAAATAATTTCTTCTTGTCCCATACAGATTTAAAACGAAAAACGTGGGGCGCGTGCAATAGATAATTGATGCATGAATAGTTTATTTAAGTAATTAAAAATTTTATTGCAATGCAAATTATATGAACTGTTGTGTGAGTTTTCTCAACGACAGGTGCTCCCTACACTTCTTACTAATAAATATTACTCGCGCCCACGTTTTTTGTTTTAAATCTGTATGGGGCTAGAAGAAATTATTTTTTACTTTTTAGTCCGTTTTAAAAACGTGGTATATTAAAAAAATTTTTATTTAAATAATTATTTTCTGCTTTTTAGTCTTGTGCGTGTGAAATTTTGCAATCGACTTTAAACATCTTGATAAGATTATGACAGAGACATGTGGAAAATTTCACGTTTATTATGCGAAGATTCGTCTTTTATTTGTTTCGTTTTAACTATGTAATAATTTAAAATCCTTGTTAGCGTGATGTTCTGACATTATTCAGAAGCCCGCCAAGTTACGTGATGCAGAGATTTTCACGAAAACAACTAGCAACCGCGAAGCATTTTACTTTTTCCTCACCTCTGTAATTTCATGGCAACAAATGATTGTCACTCTGGTATAAGTAACCCTACCCCACTCATAGCTGCGGAATTTCTTGGAATCCACTTCTACAAACTCAAGATTCCCCGCCCCCAAGCATTATACTAAGACGAAAACCCCTTTTGCAATCTTCATCCTTCATCCAAGCAATCGCTATGCCCCATCTATCGAAGCTCTGGGCCGGTACAACACAAAATATCAAATAAAAAAATTAACAGAGAAACAAACAAGAATGTGAGTTAATATTGCATTGTCATCTAGTTCTGATCTATGTTTAAAGTTTTAAGTCTCCAGCTCATCGGGAAATTAGCTTAAAATCGATTTCAAAATTTGTACCGAACAGACAGACAGACAGACAAGAAAGCGAGTTAATAAAAACGTGGTAAAATACCGAGAAAATGTGTTCTCCCCTCGACCTTATAGTACTCTTAGATAATACGAAGAGTTTTGTATTTAGTTTCGTAGTAAAATGAAGAGTAGGCATTTTGGACTTCTTTTCGCTGACCCGACTTGGTCCGAAATTTGACATAGATTGTTGATACAATTTTGTTGTCAAATTAAATAGCAAGGTTCATTTTTCTTGTTAGTGACGCTTTGGTCTTATATCTTCATGTAGATATTAATAAACACAAAATACACACTGATTCCAGTGACATATTGAGCCGTATCACTTATGCTGTGCCGATTAGAAGTCTGAGGAAGAGTTGCTTGTTTGTAAATGTATTTACCAGGTTTAGTTACATACATAATTTTTCTATTTATAAATTTTACAAAACTTTTAACAGGTACTCTGATGATCTAGATATCTTTAATATGTCTTATGGCGTGTTTAAGACTGAATTTTTGCGGCTTTTATGTTCTTGAAGTGTTTTTATTTTGAGTGCTTTTTAAATTCGTGTTGTGTTTTTTAGTGATTTCTGTGTCCATCTGTTGTTTTTAATAATCTGTGTTTTACAGATATTTTAGTGTTTGTTTCTGTATCATGCATTCTGTAATTGGAGTTTATTCTGTAGTGTGCATTTTCGAAACAAATAAATACATAAAGACAGTCTCAAGTCCACCATTCGATGGCTTTGTTCAGATATTTGGCATAGATATATAACAATGGTGATAATATTGTTGATTGTATATTGTAGTCTTGTGGTTGGAAAGTTACATAGGTTCTTACTGGAGGATAACCGCGACCTTGGGGATCATTTGTTGACAAAATGAAGTTTCTAGAACAATGCAAGAATTATGGCCCTATCTCTATTAGGAAATGAGATTTGGAAATCCTTCGGGAGAATTCTATATGACGTCACGTCACGTCGGAAGCTATAAATACTGGATCAGCTCAAACGAGTAAGTAATCTCTTTGAGTCAGCTGTTAGACTCCAAGCGCTGTTCAGTGCTGTTTCTGTTAATATTAGTGCTTTGCTGTCTGCTTGTGCTCCTAACTGTTACGAGTGCTCTTTTTCTCTTTACTTGTGCTATGTGTTTTCCGGAATATTCATAGAATAAACGTCATCTTCCATTACCCAGCTTCTAGGACTTCTTTCACCGTGCATCCACCGGATAATTTTAGTAACAATATTTATCTATCTCGCTCGTTGTGGTCTCGAGTGAACGCGTTCACTTGCACAAGGAAGAAGAGACAGAAAAACAAATTCCTTTATGGTGGATTTCGTCCGAAATATGATAGAGATTACTGTTCTACGTGAAGTCCACATACCGAATTTCATTCTTCTAACTGATTCAGGTTTGGAATTATATAATACATAACCTTAGTTCACATACAGACATAAATAACTCCAAAAATGATTTTTTCGAACTTGGAGACATCTAAAATCTCGCGGTGAAATCTTTTGAAGATCTTAGAAGTTTATAAAGTAAAAAATACGGTTGATTTTGAACTATTAATGAGATTGTAGCTTGGTAGTTGTTATGTGAAATAAATTCTTAATTTAGGAGAAAGCGGGGTAAAACCGGGTACCTAAGACACGAAGGCCTATTGGAGCTAAACTATTCGACATAGAGCTTGTCAAATTTTATTAAAACATTCAATGTTTATCAGGGTACAATATGTCTTTCAAGAACACATGTTAACTCTATGGGAAATTTGGAAAATTCGATTTTCAGTGGAAAAGTAGCAGCCATTTTTGTTTGGCTTGATAATTTAAGAATATTAGTTACAAAATTCCCACGTAAAGCAGTTGTCTTCTTCTTCCGCGCCACTGCAACTTTCGTGAACACAACTAAGAGAGTTTCTACACTGGATTAACCCTCATAGTTTATTTAAATTAGAAAATACATCATTAAAATATAAACAATTAGCGTCTGATGTGTTTTTATCGTCTTCATCGGAGGAATCATCATTACTGACAGTTCCGGTCTTGCGCCACTTGGAGTAATCGGTTTTACCCCGAGTGCAGAGGTTATAAAGAACGAAATAGAACCACACAAATATTGTACTGAATCTTCATTGTTCGATAGGATATAAATCCTTAGTAAACGTATAATAATCTCTACTAAATATAGTTTTTATGCCTGTAATGATTATTAAATAAGGATAGTTTGAAATCAACCGAACATTAGAGAGTTGACGTCTTAAAACAAATAAATCTTCATAGCCGCAATGAATTCAACAGCAACATCTAGCCACTACGACTGTTCCTTTTTCTTCACTGTGACTCGAGTGTAATTCAGTATTTTTCGGTAGAAAAGAGAACTAATAGCTCCAAAATCAAGGTTAAACGGTTTTACCCCACTCTCGCCTATTCTTTTTTTATGAAACAATGCGTTAAATTTACAATCAGGAACTTTCAAAAGTTTGTAATGTAGACAAATGTTTAATAAACATTTACCGCGACTTTTCTGACAAGTGCCCAAATAAATACTATTCTTTATAAATAAAAATAACTACTAATGTGTTTGTTTTCTAAATGCTAGTTTATTGTATTTCAGTTGTTTTATACTTCCTTGATTCATTTGGAAACTGTAAGAACCGGAGTGTCTGAAATCCTCTCCCGTATCTCCATGTGCTGTGAATTCCCCAGTAAACCAGAAAGGATGGAAGGTTCGTTTGTGGACCCCTGGCTGGATGAGAGTGTGGGAGACTTTCTCTTTTTAACCTTTAACATTTCTTCTTCAGATTGCTTCTTGCTTTGAGTGAGAAAGTTAGTTCCCTCAGCGACGCTCCAGAGTGAGTGCCTGGTCTCATTGAGACATGTATATTGTATACATATAGTGAGATAAAAGTAAGGAACTCATGTGCACTCTGATGAATGTTGAAAAAAGAGGCGCATTATTGTAAGAAGAATATGAGTGTCAAATGTTATAGATAAATGTACCATTACATCTGATGAGTATAGGTGAATGATATTTTCTTTAAGCAGCATAATCTCTATGTCAACAAGTAATGAAAGGTGTTGAATGTCAGACAGCATGTCATCATTTGGATCGGAGATAAGTAATCTCTCATTTTTACATTTTAGAAGTCTAAATATTATAGAATAAATATTTCTCCCGATAGCTTCTGTAAAGAATTTTTGCATACCATGATTTGTCTTGTCTCAGCGGGCTTTCACTCATTTGTTTGTAAATTACCAGCATAACCGCTGTGGATTAGACAAGTTTCTTCATCATGAACACTAATATGTTTATCTGAACCGTTATAAATCAACAAATAGGAATCTCTATTATCATTAAGCAAAAATGCTCTAAATATATATCATTAAAATCACATTTTACAAAAATTACAATGCATTTACAATATTCTCATTTTTAATATTGATGAGCCAAATTTAGGAAATATTTTTGAAATATCGTAGATGAAACTCAGAAATTCAATTATTAATACTTTTAAAATTTTATCGTTTGCTTCTCGTGTTTTCCCAAAATACTGTCGCGTTTCAAAAGATTAAGCTAATTCATATCCGATTCCATCTTTAACCTTATTTGCATTTCAAATAAATGCACTAAGAATTTATAAAGATTTATTTTAGACTTTCTGCAAACGCATATGGAAGAAAACGAAATTACACAGATTTTCTCTCTCGGCATTTTTCAATTATTTCGAATGACAAAATTTTTCAGTGCAAACAAGAAGAATGAAAATAAAATAACTTCTTAAGTAAAACTTCTTTTCCTCCATCTTAGAAGTTTTGAAATGCAGATATTACTTCGGGCTATTTGCTTTAACATTTTGTACCATTTGCGCTCCATTTTTGATACGAGACATTTTTCTTTTTTGTTATTTTAGTCAATATAAACAGAGAAAAACTATTTAAAAATCTCTATGAACACTTCATATTAATTAGCCAATGTATTTTTGGAGAAGATACTAAAAGAGCAAACAGAATCTTCAGTAAAATCCCAATCCTTCTTTTCTTCTTAAAACTTTTTTTTACTTTTCATCATTTCTTTCCAGTCCATTTTTAAATCCTATATATTCTTTATTTGTAAATAGTAGGAATTTTTAATGATATTTCGTCCTGTTTTTCTTGTTCTGAATAGAATATTAATTAAATATATTTTTCTTGGAATTCAAGCGTCCACTTAAATATTTGTTCATTTTCCCAATTATCTAAACATGAAGATTCCAAAACAATTCTCACAACTGCATAATAATGAAAACAATTTGCTGTAACAAAATGAAGAAAGCAAGCATGTAAATTAAAAGTTTAGCTCAAATTTATGATTTACATTTGCAAACAGATATTATTTTAAAATCGTTAAATGTTTCATCAAGTTCATCATTTGCAATCTTACCAGAAACAACTACAGTTTATGAAATAAAAATAATATATATAACGCGTAGAATATGATTTTGTTAATGTAGTTTATAACACGTATATACAGTAAAGACAATTAAAAATTTTAAAAAACTATAACTACTTCTGGAAATTACAATTGATAAAAAAGTGAAAATTAAAAATACATACAAAGTATGTGTATGCAAATACAGCGGCTTCAAAGAAAACAATGACAATAATTCAACAAAAACTATCCTTGCAGGCGGGTGAGCCTTGAAAAAGTCCACTGCCGGATTTTTTTAATTGATTTAGTCCATTTGTAGCTTTGTTCTTTTTGTTCAATTATAAGACGTAAAGATATAAACATTTCAACAAAAATTAAATCATAAAATTGTGTTACTTTTATAATTGATATCAAAATGACCATTCTTATTTAATAAATATATACTCTTATTCAACTTGACTTGCCTCATGTTTGTACAATGAAATTTTGTAAGCAATTTTCCTCTCCTCTCATGATGCATTGGAATTCAAAAACTGTGAGCAGTTGTGTGTTGTCGATTACAATAAAATTTGGTAATATTTTCTGAACTTAATTGTCATTTAATTGATTTTTGATTCCCAGGATTGGTGCTATTTGTTCATGAATTTCAGAAAATATATTTTACATTTTCATAATATTTATGATAATGAATTGAAAGAATATAAAGCAGAAAATACGAAAATATAAAAAATAAGCTTACCAGCCACTCTCACTTTTAAGATTTTATTTTGGCATCCATATATTTTAAAAAAGAAATGGTTTCTACTTTCTAGTATAGTAATGAAAGCATATTTTTAAATACTTTCTGAATTTTATTAAATGAGGGATTTGCTCATGAAATAAAAGACGAGGTTATTGAGATGATAAATCATAATTATTTTAGCAACTAAATCGCTATTTTCTTTGAAATATTGATTAAAAATCGATGTTTCCAAATTCATTTTCAATTCATGCAAGTACTAAAATATCTGCTTCACAGTTGTGATTTTGTTCAAAATATTCATTGCATATAAAATCATTTCGTGCCAAAAATGTGCTAAAGTAATATAGTAGTAGAAAATCGATTTTTACATGTTTTAAGCACTTAGGGGTTACAACTCACAAACAGTAAGAAACATTATCATTATAACAAAGTGCATATTCATTAAATGAAGATTCTGATAGCAGTTTTGTAGAAAAATTGCATTTATTTTGAATTTCAATTTAGGATACTTCGAAAATTTCTTTTCATGGACATCAACGATTAGACAAAATAAAATCAGATATTAACACTTCCAAAATGATTGCCTTTGTCATTCATTACTTCCATAATAATCTCAAGAAGTTTTAAAAACTTAAAGCAATTTATTTCTGATTCGAACCTTAACTTTAATTACTTTTCAAATAAACGCACAATGAATTTAATCGCAGTTTTATTAAGGATGAATTTGTGAAGATTTAGTGAAGACTTCTGCAAAGGCATTTGGATGACAACGACAATGAACGAATTTACTTTCTCGACGTTTCCACGATTATTTTGACAGACGAAAATATTTTCGAGTAAACGAAACAAAAAATTTGTTAAATAACTTTCTTTTTAAAATTTCTTCTTGGAAGTTTCGAGATGTAAAAACCTCTTGCCCAGTATTCTTTAAATTCTGTGCCATTTCCTTTCTTTTTTCCAAATAACAGACGTTACTTTTTCTATTCTTTTTGTGATTTCAGTTAATAAATACAAAAACTATTTTAAAATATTTCATGAAAATTTCATATTAATTAGCAAATGTATTTTGGAAACAAAAAGATGCTGAAATGACATTCTAAATGCTAGGTATCTTCTCAATCGTCTCTTGTTTTTTAGTTTTTTTCATGTCATTCTTTAAATTAATTTTTTTTTATTCTTTTTTTGTAAATAATAAAATTTCGTTACATTTCCCGCAATCTTTTCGCACTTTCTGTAAACAACATTAATTTCTATTTAAAAATAATAATTAGGCAGTAGAAAATATTTTTTTGCAGGATTTTAAATTCCTGTTGTAATGTTCTTTTCTTATTTATCTGAAAATGACAGTTCTAAGAAAACATCAAAAACAGAATTATTAATTTGAAAGGAACAATACTTTCAAAATTAATTTGAAAGGAAAATAAAATTTTATTTGAATTTAGATGCCATTAAAACCAATGCAGAAACCTGAGGCACATTTAAGTGAGAAAAAAAATATATTGCTTCTTATGAGATAACAGTGGCAAGTCTTATTCCGTTTAATTTGATTGAATGGCTTTAAAATCAATCCTTTTTACTCCTGCCTACAATTTATTTATCTCGGTAAACTGGATATTTTTCATTTATAAACGTTTATAAATAACATCGAATCAAAATCCTGAGGAAAATGAAATATACATTATCTATTTCTTTCTGACTAGCGTATCAGCAATATATATATTTACCAAAACAAACTGATGTAAAAAAGAGTTCGATAAAGTAATTCTGCCAACAAAGTTTTGAAGAAAAGATAAAAAAATTAAATAAATAAAAACTTCTTGAATAAAAGTTGAGTATTATAAATAGATATATCATTGATATCTTTAAACTGAAATGTCTTCTCCACAAAAAGGACGGAATTTCTTTATCCCAGATTATGTAAAAAAAATGGCTGCTTATTCTAAAGAAACTGCTTCATGATGATTTTATGACTATTCTAAATTTGCCGACTTGAATGTCAGTCAGGAATAAATGAAAAAGTTGATATTCTTTCCTCTTGACAGATTCTAAAGAAAAATTTCTCAAGATTTCTAATGAACCTGAAATTCATCCTTTAAAGTTAGGAATGCTGGGTAAAAAAATAAGATATTCGCTTCACTTCCATTCTTTCTTACTCGAGCAAACGAAAAAGTTACCTTATCGAGGAATGCGGAAATATCTTCCATTTCCGGTCTTGCTACACGGATTTTATTTTTTACTTGTGTATGTCTGTCTTCTTCTTTTTTCTTTTTGGTTTAACTGTTTCATCGTTTTTGCTTTGCCTTTTATATGAAAAAACGAAAAAAATCGAATAAAAAATTCATCTTTTACTTCCTTTCTCATGCGATTTCGAAGATGAAAGTTTGAAGTAAACGAATGGATCGGTCCGATTCATCTCGGTCGAATACTTTTATCAGCAATTTCAATTTTTATTCGACGCTACAGTATTTGAGCTTGAGCTTTTGTTTTTTGAAAATTTCAAAGACAAAAGGAATGATATTTTTTGTGATCTTATGTGTCAAGTGTAATTTTTATAAAGCATTATGGTGCTGATATAATCAGTACTTTGAAATATTATAAGATTGTGAATTTCGTTGAACTTTATAGAGTGCTTTTATTCTAATATATGTGTTACCGGCAATGTATGAAATGCCGGCATTCTATAGAATACCTAGGCATTCTATAGAATACCTAGGCATTCTATAGAATGCCGGACGTTTTTGAGATTTATTATATACTTTTCCTAGGCATTGTATATAATATCTAGGCATTCTATAGAATGGCAAATGCTATTTAGGCAAAGTATGAAAAAAGTTCATAATAAGGCTATTATTTAAAAGGCGTACATTCCTCAAAAATACAAATGTTATTTAGAAAAAATAATGAAAGAGTACCATTAAAAAATCTTTTATTCAAATTTCGTAAAGCAAAATGAAAGTTTTCATATCGAAGTTTATGCCTTTCTTATTAAAGAAAACAAAATAAATTGTGAATCTACTTATTACATCAAGGAAGCAAATAATTTAATTTTGAATTGCACTTAACTTTATTTCTTATATAATCAAATCGGCGATTCATTTCATACTTTGCCGGTTTGTCATTTGGCATTCTATAGAATGCCTAGGAAATGTGTGAAATATAAATCGTTTCGGCTAGTTTTAGGATTTCTAACTTTGCCGGTAACATATGCACTTATTCATATCGCACTCGCGTAAGGAGAATGATGAGAAATATATGAAAATCCTTCTAAATTATTCGTTCTAGAAGTCATAAAAGCAGAGTTCTCATTCCGAAAAGAATTTATAATATTTATTTTGTACTTCGAAATGCAACGTTATGATTTTTACATTTTCTTCCTAATTGTTTTTATCGAAAAATTACAGTTGCGATTACGGTGTGTTACATATATAGAGTTTTATTGAAATTACAATTACAGATACGGTGTTTTTATTCTATATGCGGACTTATTCATAACACACTCGCTTAAAAAAACTGCTGCCGAGAAAAATAAGAAAATCCTTATAACTTATTAGCTCCGAATCTCGTAAGAGTATAACTTTCATTCCATAAACATTTTATAATATATTTTTATTCTTTTTGAATTTCCAAATGCGATTTATCATTTTTAAAATGTTCAACTTAATTGTTTTTATCGCAAATTTCCAGGAAAAACTTTATAAATACAATATAAATTTTAAAACTCGCACACTTAAAATTATCCTCATAAAATATTTTTATGGCTTACCTTTCTAATGAGTTATAGTTTATTATGAATTTGAAAAATTTGAAACATCATATGTTTAAATGCAAATCGCGTTACAATGAAGTTAGCAGCAAATTTTTAATCTTAATTTTGCATCATTAGGTACATTTTGCAGCAGAATAGCTCCAGGAAATTGTGATTTTTTTTAATTAATTAAAATAACTTAATTAAAGTAATATTTAAAAAATTTGAATTTCTGCCCTCAGTGCCATCAACTGCTAGTTGTTAGAACTACATGCTACGTGTCCTTGTGAATATAATCAAGAAAAATGGTCATATTACGAAGATAAACGTGGTTTAAGTGGCACTTTTAAATACCCTCTGGTTAGGTTAGGTTATATTAACGTCCTGTTTCGAAGCAACACGAGGGCTATAAATACTGTCTGGATAGAAGGGGTTAAAGCAGTTTGAATATCAGAGACAGTGATGGGGTGGGTGGCGAAGCTCACGGGCTCTGGGGTGACAATCTTCGATTTCTGACAAAATTTTTATTTAACTTAATCCTTATCAGAATTTGATTTAAACCTGAATATTTTAATACTTAGGGAGGGAGTGGGTTATTCTGGAAGGGAATATATTATTCTGGAAGGGAATATATTATTCTGGAAGGGAATATATTATTAGCCACATTATCACCGTGGATGCCTCATTCAATCAACCACTCTGCATCCATTCATGCATCTTTCACACCATGATAATACAATCGAACTCCGGGAATCATTGGAACTGACCTTTGTTCGAATTCTGGGTAATTCGGATTATTCGGTAAAATACTCCCGATTATACCAAGTGCAGTAGAGTATTGACTCTGGGTGCTCTGTGATGGCGTACGGAAACAGAACAGGGCGATTCGCGCGGTACAGTGGCAAACAAGTTGAGGGTAAAAAGAAGATATCCGAGTTTGTTTCTACGAATTAGGGTGCAACATTCATTCTTAAACACCCATTCGAAAACTTCTTTTAAGGTAGGAATAAACATTAGCTTTGTTTCTGATTCGTAATTGTTATTTTTCTTTCATTTTTTAGTAAACATTTTTCTGAAAATTGAAAAAAAAATGCTCGGATTATCCAAAATTTCGGATTCCCGGGGTTCTACTGTAACTGGAAAAAATAAATATGTTTAGACTATGTCGTATCTATTCTCGTAGTCATGCCCCGTCTCCGACGCGGCGACAGGTGTCCGTATGCTGCAGCACATTTTTGTGGCTTTCCAGCTGATCAGCCTCCGCACCCTGACTGAAGTTTTGCGTTTGAATATCACGGAATAAATTCCTCCTGATAAGCATTATTCTATAGCATTCCATTCACGCTTTTTTTCAATTCTTAAGAGTTTATTATTACTATTTTGCTTTTTTTCTCATTGATCTAACTTATAACAGAAATGAAATTTATCTTATTTTCTTTGTATTATTTATTCTCTTGCATCATTTGTTTAGGGTTACTGTATTTTGTATTTTACGTGTCTTTGTACATGATTTAAATTTTTTTAACTTTGTGTGCATACATTTTGCATCAAATTCATCAATATTAAGATTTATATCAGTAAATATATACCATGGGAAGTAAATTTCATTAACTATTTTTATTCATTATTTTATCTATAAAAAGTTTGTAAATTATATTGAATTTTATGTATTGTGAAATGCATATTTTTAAAAGTATACAGGGTGTTGCCGAATTCGACCGACAAATTTAGAGGGGTGATAGTAGGCATCAAGAGGATAAAAATTACCATAGAACATAGGGTCGCAAACGCCATCTGGAGGCATTAAACATAAAACAGCGCTGGACAAAGTGCCGATATCTTTCTGAATATTAACGTTATTGAACTGAAATTTTTATATAAGTTGCGCTATATATAGGGCTCTGAGTTGTGAAAGAAAAATTACGCTACCTGTCGCGCAGGCGCAGTAAGATATTATTTACTACAAATGCTTGCTAATATCTCCTTTATTGCTCAGCGTATTAAAATGAAATTTTAACACAATACCCCTTTAATACATTGCTACTTACTAGGGTGGGTCGAAAAAAATAAATACTTTTTTTTTCGGAACGCTTTAGTGCAGAGAAGTTGCCTATTGTAATAAGAAGAAAAAGGACCCCTGTATATTAACCAAATATAAATTTGGGGAATTTATTCTTAATTTATTGACCAATTGACTTTCAGCCGGGCGCATATGATCAATAGGATGAAGCATCCATATTTTTTTGTGCCTAAGTGCAGGTTTTACCTAGAAAAGGGTGGAGCGTCTAGTAGATTCGTGGCTCCACCATTCAGCAGGGCCGGCCGAAGGGCGGTGCGAACGGAGCGACCGCACTAGGCCCCGCGTTTTCTAAAGGCCCCGCGCAGCTGACTGATTTTGCAAATTAAAAATGCCTTATATTTTTTTTATTTTAATCCGAAAATACATACATTTGAATATAATCACGCGATATGTGCACATTTCACGTCGACCAATCAAAGGCAAGGTTGCGAAGCTTTGAATCTCACTACAGAGCCAAAACAGAGTAAGAAAAGTAAAAGCAATATGTTTCTTTATGCTTGTGTTGTGACGTATGATAGCACATCGTACGTTTGGTGGGGAAATAAATAAAATATTCGTATTTAAAGGGAAGACAAATGTTTAATATATTATATTACTGAAAAATTCTAAATAATATATTTCATCGTTGTTTGTTGTAATCATACTACTAAAAATTTGTCTTAATTTTTTACATTATTTTTGGACAATTTCGGAATACGACTAGAGACAGAGATGCCGGAAGAAAATAAATGTGTGTATCTGATAAATTTAAGAAAAACATAGGAAAAGAAAGAAAATTGCTGAAAACGGGAGGAACTCCCTTGCAAAATTTTCAAAAACCGAAAATTTCCAACTAACTAACGAAACATATAGTTAACAGTTATTGAAAAATCAAAATCGCGAAAATCAAATTACACCGTAAGATATCCGAGGAAACAATCCTAATCATCACAAAGATAGCTTTCGTCTTGATGAAGAGGAAGAGTTATAAGAAATCTTGGAAAAAGGAAACATAATTATGTAGCAGAGGGAAACCTATAGACGATGGATTTTTTGTCATCTTCGAGTAACGAATAAGATGAATTAGTCAAAGGATCGCAGCTTCATCAGGATTAAAAAAGAGTTGAAAACGAAATGTCGATATCAATGATCCTAGTAATTGATCTGAAATTATAACTGATAAATTCAGAATTGCTATCATGCAAAATGGTGTGACATAATGTACTGCTTTCCGATTGATAAAAATAGCAGAAGTGTTACTGAAATTATTTAAGAAAATTAAAGATTGAGGAACATCAAGAACGAAGATGAGATGGTTACTAGGGTGCTTCGTTTTTCAACTTTTTTCCCGGAGCGAAATGTAATCCTGGCCAATCCGCGTGGGCATTAAAGATATAATTTTTTTTTCCAAATCAAATAATATCTTCTGTGAGAAGTATTGCCTCAAAATTTCGAATGGAAACACCAAAATTGTCACTAATTTTCGTTAGGTTAAAACGGTCATATTTTTGCGTTAGGAGATGTCACCTGTCATAAAATCTGATGTTCAAACCTCAAAATGCCAGTTAAATGCCCTTGGGGAGGGCAGAGATGCCTCCTCTGGGGCTGGAAATGGGGCGCAAATTCAGTGCAATAAGCCTATTTGTAGACTTTGGATCTATGTCTTTTAATTTGCTTGGTGACTCGCAATATAAGTATTAGCGGATCACATTGTGATCCCTCCCTATCCGCCCACCTCTATACTACAGCAGCACACTCCCTCCCGCCCCGCCCCACTCCGTCTGGCAGGAAAAGATGAGACGGACACATGTCAAGTTACGAGCTGTCAACTTTCCTAATTTCAGTAGAACGCCTGATTCTTGCTACGCATGCGCAGTATCTTTAACTTGCTCAATGGTATTTTATTTCGCAACATTTGACTGTATTTCCGACAGTGTGTTCTGGATTAACACAGATTTTCATTGAATCAACAAAATGTCACTTTCGAACTTTGTTCTTCGTGCTGTAAACCATTGTCCGATTTTTGATGAAAACCTCAAGTATTTTGACGAAATTAAGCTCCCAACAAAGAAAGATGTTCTTCTTTGCTGTCTAGAAGTTCGGCTGCAAGTTGGTTTAGAATCCGAAATTAACATAGAGCCACAGCTTCTTCTACAGTAGCCCGACAAGTTGCAATCAAGCTTAATATTATTTGGGATAAAGCATCTATCCCAACAGTAACACATAACAAAGTAATCAAACTAATTACACGCTGTCATGATGGTTACATAAGCATAAACAAAACTTTAAACTGTAAAAAAAACTTTTTCAAAAAAGAAAGAATGATAAGATGACTTCTTTTATAGAGCGGACGTCAAAACTTTCTGACATAGCCTTCTGTAAATGCGCCGACTTTTCTGGATGAACTTGTCCCAAGGACAAAAAGGTTCCTGTTCTCGAGCGTCAGTTTCTTCTTGATCAGAGAGGTCCAAGAATTGGTCGCATCGGATCAGTTGATTTACCTGTTACAAAAGGAATGATTAAATGGGCTTAACGGTCATGTAAGAGCTCCGAGACTTCCCTCTCTGAGTCATCTTATTCAAATGCAGTCTCACATTCATTATCAAATGACAGCCAACACTTTGGTGACGGTGACGACGTGGCAGGTTTTGAGAACAAAGCTGAGGACAATTTTGTTATGGGTGATATGTTCACGAAACCCAGAGGAAAAACATCTAAGCCTAAACTAGACTTGACTGAAACTGTCATTATTGCTCAGAGATACCATGTAAGCGAGAGAACTGTGGCACATATAACATCAGCTATGCTTCATACAGCTTTAAAAGCTGGAATTATATCTTCTGGGCAATCTAGTGACATAACATCTGCTTTGATTGTGGACAAGAACAAAATATGGCGTGAGAAACTTAAAGTTGCTCCGAATTTGAAACAACGCTCTACGGATGATGATCCAATTAAAAGCCTGCACTTGGATGGTAGAAAGAATGAGACTAAAACTCAGAGAGGCATCGTTAGAGAAGAGCACATTTCCCTAGTGGCTGAACCTAACTCTCAATACGTTAGTCACGTCACTCCGTCTTCTGGCTCTGCACATGATGACACGACAGTTATTTTTGACTACATCATGAGCCAACTCAAAGGTGGATTCGATGAAGTTTATGTGCTTGGATGTGACGGAACAAACACCAATACTGGTTGTAAGTCGGTATTCTTCGAAAATTAGAGGAATTAACAGGCAAGCATAATTAGTTTGATTACTCTGTTATGTGTTACTGTTGGGATAGAAGCTTTATTCCAAATAATATTAAGCTTGATTGCAACTTGTAGGGCTACTGTAGAAGAAGCTGGCTCTATTTTAATTTCGGATTCTAAACCAACTTGCAGCCGAACTTCTAGACAGCAAAGAAGAACATCTTTCTCTGTTGGGATCTTAACTTCGTCAAAATCCTTGGGGTTTTCATTAAAAATCGGACAATGGTTTACAGCACGAAGAACAAAGTTCGAAAATGACATTTTGTTGATTCAACGAAAATTTGTGTTAATCCAGAACACACTGTCGGAAATACAGTCAGATGTTGCGAAATAAAATACCAGTGAGCAAGTTAAAGATACTGCGCATGCGTAGCAAGGATCAGGCGTTCTA